>JAIPRL010002799.1:0-54272 GCA_025469235.1 Pemphigus obesinymphae | reverse complement strand
ATAATTTTAAAACATAGAAGACATTATATACCTATAATATGAAATCCCTTAGATATTGTTTGAAAGCAGCATATACATTATACATACCTACATACCTGTTTAATAATAATTAAGTCAAAATAAAACATGTTTTTAGCAGACTGTCGGTGACTTGTGCATTTGCACATAAGAATATCTCATAATAATTTAATAAATACTAAACTTCTTAGAATAATAGACTGTTTTCAACCCTATGAAAAATCATGATGTCTATTAACCATTTTGTATTAAATGAATAATGAATATTATAATAATTAGTAAAATAAGAACATAAAAAAACATGCTTAAATATATTTAGGTATGTAAATAAATTTAAACCGATCAAGACCGTAAAAAATAGGAGCATAAAAAACATCCATAGAAACTGGCATCACTGTTTTTCTTCCCTGCACTGATCTATGTGTGTTTCATCGATGTTTTTAATAATAAACGTTTAATTTCATTCTATGTAAATATATTTATTTTATTATTTTACTAGTCTTTATTAATATTTATAAGTAGGTAGGTATTTGTTATTACTATAAATATGTTTAAACATAGAAACTGATCAAGACTGCAAAATTTATACAAATTGTATTAAAATCATTATATATGATTCATTGTATTATTTCAGTTGAATTAAGAAAAATAGTTCAATATTTTTTAAATATTGATCGATGGATATAGCATAGAGGTATATTTGTTTAACTTTGAATGACGAATGTACTTTTTATGTTTTATATTCCTTATACTAAAAACATTTTTTATTTTTTTTTTGCTGCAGTCTTGAACTTAATGATTGTTATACCACTTACAAATTACTTAAATAAATTAATTTTATTCCTTTATATATTTAAAGGAATTATATGTACTTACATAGAAACAACGTAAAAACATGAAAGACGATCTTACTACCACTTATAGAAATATGATTACCAAATATTCTACATGTACAAACAAAGTACGTAAAAATTTTAAATAATTGTATGAGAATAATGTATGCATAAATGTCTTTTTAATTATATAAAATGCACCGGGAATATGGAAACGAGGAAAATATGATTGGTCTGGATACATTGTAAAAACATTTGACAAGATGATGGAATGTCAGCCCATTTATCATAATATGGGATATGTACTATGTAAGTATCTGCGTATAAATACAAAATAATATTATACTTGTTTCAGTTTCAAAATTTACGTCTAAGAAAAATTTCTAATTCTAATTACTTTTTATGATATTCATGAAATTGTATCTGCTTGTGCATAATTTATCGGTAAAACTATACAAATACGTGTACGAATATACTAATATGGCTGGGCATTAACGAGTTAAAATTAAAATTAAGTTAATTTTAATAAATTTACTTAACGCGTTTCTTTTTTAATATTAACTTTTAACTTAATAAGTCACTTTTTGGAAAACATAAATTTTAAATTTTATACAAAAATATCCAAGTTTTGTTAAATTTTTTCTAAAGAACAATTCAAATTGTCTGTATGAGATTTTTATTTTTAAGCATAGGAAATTTTACTAATTCTACTATTTAGATAAGTATATATTATAATATTACCCTTTATACTTTCTATATAAATAGGATTACCTATATTATGAAAACTATAGTATTACTTTCTATCTCATTATCTTCGCATTATTATTGTAATATTTAGATGTCATATAATATTGTTATTTTGGGAAATTTCCAATCATAAGCCAAAAGTAAGACGGGTACATGAAGATATGAGGTAAATTTTAGTAAATTATCGTTTTATTGTCTCATGCAACACAGGTCAGTTTAGTTTTTGTGTCGAAACTTTCGATATTTTCATGTTGAGCTATATTTTTAGTTAGTTGTGTTTATCCAATATTTTAAATATATTTAATTATATAATTATATAATACCTACTGTTTGTTTAATAATAATATTAGTGATATATTTAATTATATAATTATATAATACCTACTGTTTGTTTAATAATAATATTAGTGGTAAAAACAAAAATACAAATATTGTAGCAACTAGCAGATTAGAGGTATTTTATAATTTTTTTATTGTTAATTACAAATTCTAACTTATAACTAGGTAAGTTACTATTTTATTCAAAATTAAATTTTAACTTATAAAGTTCATAAAAAAATATATAAGTAAATTTAAATTTAAATTAACATAATATTTTTAACCTAACTTAACTTATTGAGTTAAAAAAATTTATTAACTTGCCCAGCCTTGCGAATATGTATATATAATTTTCGTTTGTTCACGTACACTTTACCAATGACTTTTTTTTTATCGAAAACATATCATACTTGATAAAATATACAAAATATATTAATATGATCATAATATGAGTGGTATAATAGGTATATAACAAATTGTTATTAACAATAGATAATATTTGGTATTATGTGATATGAATCTTACTAGTAAAGAAATTTTTGTAAATTGTATGTCATTTTGTTTGTTTAAAAACCATTTTTTAGTTACTAATGTAATATGTATTATAAATAATCATTATTATAAAATGTTATCATCTCTATGAGAATTCCATCAAGATGTCCATCAATATAAATATTGAACTTTTTTCAATTGAGTTTTAGTTATATTTAGAGATAAAACACCTATTATACAATATAAATTAAAAAAATTTAATTATAAGTAGGTATCTACCAATAGTTGAAAAAAATTGAAAAATTAAAAACTAAATAATATGTAACATCATTGTTAAATTATATCATACAAAAAAATTCACGTTTAAAAAAACCCTAAACGCGTTTTTATAACTTTTAACTGAACACGAAAATATATGGACGATGTCCGTGTAAAAAGGAATAAGTACAAAACACTTCTTTCGAAAAACTATAAAAACTGTCAAAAATATTTAAAAGTTAAAATTGTTTATCAATATTTTTGCTAGTGTACCTAAAATTTATGTTGTTTTTTCATACCATTCGATGTGGATTATGAAATTGTACAATAATTTGCAATAACATTTTTTTTTTTAAATGAACTTATTTCATTTTACCCGGTAACCGTCCATATAATATTGTATATTCGATCGCGTGTAGGTACCCCGTTTTGTTTTTCGTGTTAATTATTATTATAATATTTATAGTATACTATGATTGAAAGTATATTTATTCATAGTGATTTGGAAGATTGATGGTGTTCAATCGTCCAAGGAAATGTCAAGGATGTGGAGAATATTTGCCCGATTTCATGGATTAACTAACGCATCATGGAAATACTCAATGGGTTGTCAAATGGTTAGTGGTATTATTTTCTTCTTTTAGTATACTGTTGTAGTTAGTTAGTATAAACATTAGGAGTAGGCTGTGTTTGTTAATGTTTTAATATTATATATTCTATAACTCTCACGATCTATCCTGTAGTCTGCAGCTTTTATGTAGTATCTCTGTCAAAGACTGTTAATCTTTTCATCAGGTTAACTTGTGCCTAAATATTAGACAAAAATATTCTTAAAATAATCTAATAATATAATCCACAATTTACTATACACTTTATTTATATTACTGTTAAAAAATTAGAAAAAGAATGTCTGAATAGAAAAATATGTAGGTAAGTACTTAATGTTAAAAAAGTTATTTTGTCATTCGTTTTTTTCATGTTTAATGATCACATTTTTCCCATGTAATCAATTCAATGTAATCCTTTGTCTGTCAACTAATCTATTTTGTCCCTAAACATATTAAAATATATAATGCTTATATAAATTATTGGATTTCCATATATTTTGGATCTCCCCCCCCAGAAAAAAGTTCAAAATACGCCACTGTTAAAATAAAAGGTTTTAAACTTGAAAATCGATAATTCATTAAGTCTAATCTTTGAAAGATGTTAATGAGAATGAAATTCGAAATCCCAAATTTTTATATTTTTCAAATAAAAAAACAACTGTAGAATATTTAAAATATACTTAATGTGAAGTTAATTTCAGTATTATAAACATTATTAGAGTTTTGGATATTTACTTATATTTTTTTATACAATAAGATTTTTTAATTATATTATTCAAGTAATGTAGGTATTTTTAATGAAATAAAACACAAAAATCGTTTTTGGACACAAATGTGATAAGACAGTGAATTAAAAAATAAAAAAAAAAATTAGATAGAATTCAGATTGAAGTACAGAGTGATTCTTTTAACAATATTTATACCATGCTCATTATTTAAAATGGTATGTTCATTGTGAAAAATTTTATTTTACACATTTTTAAAATTAAATACTTAAAATTATTTTAGTTAATATATACCATAATTATGTATCATAATCAACTATATCAACTTTTGATTTTAAAATGATAACCTATATTTTAAATTTCCAAAATGTATTCGGATATTTTTTTAATTAATTTTATTACTTAATATTTGTATTTAGGTAATTTTGTTTCAGGTGTATAATCTCTTAAAATTAGATATTGATATGAATTAATGTCATTTTTTTAAAATTCAGTTGCTATTTGCAGGTACCTACTAAAATATAATAAGCAATATTATTTAACACTTTATAATGTAAGATAATTTTTTGTCATATTGTTATTATTTTCACACGGTAGACAATATCTTGTTTACCTATAATTCAATTTACCACACAGTATTAGATGATTGTGTAGTTTATTATAATTTGATGAAGTAGGTATTAAAAAATAATGAATTCTCTCTTATAAAAAGCTAACTTAAAGTCCTTATGTATATTTATTTCACTAAATAAATATTATAAACACTATAAAATTAATTTTAGAAACAATTGAGTATATTTTTAAAATAAAACTAATAAGAGTTGCCATTGTAAAAAGCGAATGTTAATAGTTAATTAGAGTACCTACATTGTAAAGGATGAAAATTATGATGTTTTTAAAGCATTTTGTATTCTTTATTATTTTGTCCCTAAAGCGGCGTCTTATATAGTATAGTATAGTCTTATATGTATTAAAATACATATTTATTTAATTGAATTTTGAACAATTAAAATTGTTCTGATGATTTAATATTTTCTTCTATTACTGGTTGGCATAAGTTTTCACGTCCCATCTCACTAGACTCAAAGTACAAAAATTATTTTTACATTCCTAAATGCTATGTTTACTAACGATAATATGAAGTTCAGTCCACTAGTCAGACCAAGAAATCTTGGTTACGAGAACCCTTTCTTCATCATTACAGTATGGCAAGAAAGGACTTCGTTCTTGACCCTCTGTTTTTATAGATACAGATATGCAATATAAAAAAATGGTCATATCTTTATATATTATATAAAAAGTCAGGGAACGTTTTTAAAACTAAATTTTTAAATGAAATAATTAAAACGGAAAAAATCAACTACAAAAATATTGAAAATCGAAAGCAATAACGGAAAAAATAGAAAAATGAAATCGAAACGAAAAACAAAAAAATACAAATGCTTAATAATAATTAATAATATTAATTTTCAATAGAACTCAAATTGTGTATATAGAATATTAATTATTGTTAAAAATATGTTCTTTAAAAGCTTTTAAAATTTAGATGTATTTTTAAATATTATCCTTTTTATTATAAATATTCAAATTATATTATAGTATAGAACATATACATTATAGATTTCAGTTAAGTATTAGGTATACTTCTTGATTTAAATATTTTAAGTTTATTTCCGTTTTCTCATTTTTGTTTAGAGTAAAATTTATATATATGCGATGTGTAAAATTAAATATTTTGGGTTTTGGCGGTGTATAAGTATTAAATTTGTGATTATAAATTATATACAAATGGAATAATAATCTGTGTTATGGTTGGTTGTCAATTTTTATGGTCTCATAAATTTTTTCATCATTTTCTTATTTTATAACACAATTTAGAATTTTCAAAAATCCTTATTTTTTAATTTTTAATTGCTGTAGCTTCTTTGTTAGGTAATTTATATTTTTGCAAAATCCCTATAATATTGTATCTAAAATATGGTTTTCTATAAATTTGATTAAACTTTTTAAACTCTTTAAAAATAACTTAAACATAAGTTTTAACAATATAAAACACGTTCTGGCTTTCTATATATAACTTCTCTTCTACTTATCATAGATTCAAAATTTATATATAATATGATAGATGAGTATATTAACTATGGAAAAACATAGAGCGGTATGACTTGTAAAGGTCACCTCTATAGAATAGGGTGTGACTATATTTATAAAATGAAAGAAATGGGTCTTTTGTCCCCCCCCCCCATGTTCTTCTTGAACGATTATTGAAAACTATTTCTATAGTTTTTTTAGTTAAAATTATTTCTTCATATAATTTTTTAAGTTTGAAAATTGGGAAATTTGACTTTTTCAACCTAGAATTTTAGATGTTTAAATATTTTATTAAATAAAACTATATACTCGGTCTTAGTTTATGTTCTCATTTTTTATTTAGTGTAATTTTTTCTCTTTTATGATAATTTTTGATCAAACTCTAATCTGAAAGCCATAAGTAGTTTTTTTTAACAAATGTCGTGATTACACAACAATAAAATTGGTATTGATATTAGAAAAATTTTAGACTGCTTTGAAAATTTATTTTAAAATTTTTTAATTGTTGTATTTTTATTATTCAAAAAAGTTTTTAAAAAATGCCTTCACAGAATCCTTTGTAAATTGACGGTATACCATTTTCTTAAGAGGTCATATTTTTTGTTATACGTAGAAATGTTTTTACTACCTAGTCAAAATGATTGATGTGGCATCCTATTAAGGTAGTCCAGAAATTTTCTTCTATTTTAATATAATATAGAGATGTGAATATCGATAAAGATGAACTTTTATTAAAATAAAATAATATAATCCGCGATTTTATTTTTACTAAATTTTGATGGTTGGGCATGGACACGGGATTCCCAAGTAAAACAACGATGGTTTCTATATGTTTATAAAAAAAGTATTAATGAGGAGCATAGAGAGGAATAGTGAAATATATATAATTAAAAAATAAAACCTATAAATTATTATAAAACCAGACAATGAAAATTATACATTTTTAAGTACTTATGTTAAAGTTTTTGGTTTGCGCTGAAGATGATAACATAGTTGTTAAAAAATAAAAGTTAACTAATTCATTTTGTGATTTGGGATTATAATTTGTAGTAAAATTCACAAATTCTCAAGTGTACCTACTTTAGTAAATAATACCTATAAGTAAATAAAAAAAATAAGTTTTTTCGTATTTTACTGAAATATCTAAAATAATACACGCACACTAAATGTTTTTACATGTATTTTTGATTTTCATATATTTTCCTGATACGTCATATTCAATATTCCTTCATCTATAATTGTTTTTAAAATAACAAATATAAGTTATACCTAACTACATTATTGTTGAACACAACAAACGTGAGTTATGCTTTCTTCTACCAAATTATAGAAATAACTTATATAATAACTCGATATTTTAAACGATTTGTGCTAATTCTAAAATATAAATATATTTTTAGAGATAATAATACACATATATATAATTTGTATACTGAATGTATACAACATTTTCTGTACCCCTTTATAAATTATCTTATGATTACTTTTTGCTAAAAATCCTGATTTGCAAATAGTAGATACCTATAAATGTTATAAAAACTAGTGATTAATTAAAAATTCTATCTTTAATTCATGGATTGTACTATTTTTTATAAAAGAATGGTGAAAAACGTCTAAATTTGTGTTAAACCGTATTGTTAACATAATTATTAGTTTTTCAAATATCGAGAAGTTGCTAATTCTATAATAATTACTTTAGTGAAAGTGTGTAAAATGTTATTAGGTAGGTAGGTAGGTTTATCAGCTGATAGTCCTTTGAAGTCCTTTAAATATATTAAAATTTTATTTAGTCAATATAAATTATTTTGTTCAAAATTATGATATGAAATTGTTATTTGAAATCTATATCTGGCCAATCATAATTTAAAATTAAAACGTTTGCAAAATAGATTTCTCTCTTACGCCGCAATTTCTTTATTTCTTGACATTCTACTTCATTCTCGCCGAAAGCTTCGTTTTATAAATAAAGAACCCTCATATTTTCTGTCTTAATTATTTTTAGTCGCAAATTAATTTTATGTGTAATGTATATTACTCATTTATAAGTTGTTTCTATCTAATTATAATACCGTAATAATTTATAATATGTATATATACATAAAAAATTGCCGATTGGTATTAATAACATTTATTTTGTACATCAGGTTATGGAAAAATGATGATGTTGTTGACGAATGGTGAGGAAATGAGAATTCGTAATGCAGACAAATGTATCTACCGATTTCACCGACTTCTTTTCTGCATGCCATGGAAATAATCAATAATGTCAGCAAATGGTTTAATGGTTAGTCAAAGTTTCTTTCAGTATATTGATTGTATACATTTAGCAGTAGTTAGTTAGTAGGTTAGTATACAAGGAGTTCAAATTTAATTTAATTAAACTCTAAATATTTGTGTTACCATTACACATTCCTTATATACTCTCTACATTATCTTATGTATTAAAAACTATATTTATTTTAATAATTATATCGAAAAGAGTCACACAAAGTGTTTTCATAGGTCATAACACTAATTTTGGTATAATAGGTATTTACAACTTATCGTAATATATAATATATTTATATTATATATTATATTAAAACTATATATTTCTAAAAAAAACATTTTTGAGCAAAAACCCATACTTTTACACACTAAAACTTGAACAAACACTAAAAATATAAATTTATATCAGAAAAGCGTACGTTGCATCGCAACTAGGTGCGAGTTCTTCGATGATACAACTTTCAGCGGGATGGCATTAAAAACGACGTTTTCTATACATTTGTAAGGTTCCTTTTAGTAAGTTAATAATATAATTGTTTGTTAAATATGGCTATACTACAATATGTGGCCTACGTGGACTTTATGGTCTCCAGTAAATTGTATTAATTACAGAATATCTGTATACAAGTCGAAATACAATATTTAGTCTTTAGTTATGCCTTTATATGTGGTTGTAGAAGGAGTTACTTAGTGATTTATGATCAAGCTTGGCTATGTAGAAGTTCCTGGGTGTTAGGGTATCCGTTCGGGGTTAGCACGGAGTCTACGGGCCACCGGCAGTCTCGTTCGGATGCCACTAACCCGAGGATCAATACCGTTTTTTCGGCGAGGAACACCGAAAGATTACCGGTATCCATAAATCCGGTGAGTGTAAAGATAGGCTAAATATTGTATTTCGACTTAAAGATGAAATAATGTATATAGATATTCTGTAAAAATATTACCGGAGACTTACAAAGTTCACAGTGGCTGCATATTCAAATACATATAAATAACTTACTAAAACGAACCTTGCAATATATAGAAAATTTCGTTCTACGTGTTATCCCAACGAAATTAGTTTCATCGATAAACTCCTCGTAGTTGCTATATGCAACGTAAACTTTTCTAATTTAAATTTATATTTTTAAGAGGTGTTTTGGGTGTTCATCTTTTTCTGTGTAAAAGTATGGGTGGCCTCAAAAATGTTTTTAAGAAATATATAGTTTTAATATTCTAAGATAAGTTGAAAATACTTACTATACGAAAATATGTGTAATATGTGTCACATTGTGACATATATCACCATGTGAAATATGTAACAATGTGACATTGACACATGGGAACACGTGACTCGATATAATTATTAAAAGAAGGATAAATATAGTTTTAAATATATAAGATGATTCTTAAATTAATAGCATAAATTGCAAACAGTAAATTAATATTATTAAATTTAATTAGAATTTCTTTTTATCTTGTGTTACACACATAGGTAGTATAGTCATAAGTAGTATAGTCATAGGAAGTATAGTGGTAAGTAGCATAATCAAAGGTAGTATAGTCGTAGGTTGTATGATCAAAGGTAGTATAGTCGTAGGTAGTAGTCATAAGTAGATTAGTCATAGGTAGAATAGTCATATATATTATAATCATTGGTAGTGTAGTCAGATATAGTATAGTCATATGTATAGTTTATACCAAAATAATAATAAATACATTTTTTTTTATGTCCCCAAATTGAAATCCCTGCGGGGTCCACATCCGTCCTGTCCAAATTTTTTTCAAATAAATTTGAAATATAAAATAACTTAAATAAATTTAAATTCAAAATATAGGTATATAATACATATGTGTATTAGGTATCTATTTTCATTTCTTTCTTAAGTAAATTTCATTTTAATTTCTTTCTCTAAAGCTTATAAATGCAATCACCTACTAATTCAAAAGACCAAAGTATCAAAAAATGTATTCATTCATTTGGTATAGGTACATACATTTAAATAATTTTGAATAAATTTTTTTTGTTTCTACCTAAATTAAAATCCCTGCGGGGTCCACATCCGTCCTGTCCAATTTTTTTTCAAATAAATTTAAAATTCAAAATTAAATTAAATTTAAATTCAAAATAAAGGTATATAATACATATATGTTACAAGTTGTCTTTTTCATTTCTGTCTAAAGTAAACTTAATTGAACATTCTCTCTCTATGGCCAAATAAATTTTATCTCAATATAATCCCAAATGACCTTAGTACCGAAAAATTTATTCATTCATTTGATATAGGTACCTATACGTAAATAATTTTGAATACATTTTTTTTGTTTCTACCTAAATTAAAATCCCTGCGGGGTCCACATCCGTCCTGTCCAATTTTTTTTCAAATAAATTTAACATTCAAAATTAAATTTAATTTAAATTCAAAATAAAGGTACATATATAATACATATCTATCTCAATATAATCCCAAATGACCCTGGTACCAAAAAATTTATTCATTCATTTGATATAGGTACCTATACTTAAATAATTTTGAATAAATTTTTTTTGTTTCTACCTAAATTGGAATCCCTGCGGGGTCCACATACGTCCTGTCCAATTTTTTTTCAAATAAATTTTAAATTCAATATTAAATTAAATTTAAATTCAAAATAAAGGTATATAATACATATGTGTATTAGGTATCCATTTTCATTTCATTCTTAAGTAAATTTCATTGGAATTTCTTTCTCTATAGCCATATAATATCAATATCATACTAATTCAAAAGACCTTAGATTAAAAAATGTATTCATTCATTTGGTATAGGTACATATACTTAAATAATTTTGAATAAATTGTTTTTGTCTCTACCTATATTGAAATCCCTGCGAGGTCCATATCCGTCCTGTCCAATTTTTTTTCAATTATATTTAAAATTCAAAATTAAATTTAAATTCAAAATAAAGGTATATAATATATATCTATCTCAATATAATCTTAAATGACCTTAGTACCGAAAAATGTATTCATTCATTTGATATAGGTACCTATACTTAAATAATTTTGAATACATTGTTTTTGTCTCTACCTAAATTGAAATCCCTGCAGGGTCCACATCCGTCCTGTCCAATTTTTTTTCATTTATATTTTAAATTCAAAATTAAATGACTTAGGATTAGTAGGAGTAAAACAGAATATATAGAGTAAGATTTTGGTGAAAGGGAACATAGAGGGAATAGGGAAAGGCTAGAAATAAAGTTAAGTGGGGATGTGGTGAGAGAAGTGGAGAGGTTCAAGTATTTAGGGTCCGTTGTACAGAAAAATGGGGGTTTCGAATAGGATATGAAACCCATGATTAAGTGTGGATGGACGAAGTGGAGAGAAGCGTCAGGTATTCTGTGTGATAAAAGAATCCCTATTAGGTTAAAAGGTAAAGTTTATAAGGCAGTGGTGAGACGTGCAATGATGTATGGAACAGAATGTTGGGCAGTAGATAGAAAGATAGAACAGAGAATGAGTGTTGCTGAGATGAGAATGTTAAGGTGAATGAGTGGAGTTACTAGAGAGGATAAAATAAGGAATGAGTATACCAGAGGTAGTATAGAGGTAGCTTCGATAGTAGACAAAATGAGAGAGGATAGATTAAGATGGCTCGGGCATGTATTAAGGAGGGAAGAGACTGAGGCAGTAAGATTAGTAAGGGAAATGCATGTTGTTTGGAAGAGGTGGAGAGGAAGACCGAAAAATATATGGGGGGGATGTGATGGCGATTGATATGAGGAAGGTGGGAGTAAGTGAAGAAGATGCGGGAGATAGAGTTAAGTGGAAGTGTAGGACCAGGGTGGCCGACCCCAAATAGTTGGGACAGAAGGCAAAGGAGAAGAAGATTTATATTTATCTATATAAATAATAAATAAATTTACAATTTTATTTATAAATAATAGATAGTGTGCCAACAATTAATTTACATTTTTAATACTGTTAATCGCACGACAGATGCGATCTAGATAACTGCTTATTCATAAGTAATTGTGTGAATCTTACTTCTAAAAAATATTGTGTATCTTGAATTACATATATGAAGAAACAACGAAATGTATCTTTCGAAATAAATAGGAAGCACATCAATAAGATCATTACAAAATTTAGAACTAAGAAATAAAATATCAAACTGGACCTGTCTGGCTGTCTCCTCTCAGCTAAAGATTCAATATATATATTGAGTTAAAACTACAATGAATGTATGCCATTTTTAAAAATATATTTTGTGTTTTAATTGATAAAGTTCAATAGATGTTACTTGATATAGACGTAACCTTATCTTATTTATGTACAAAACAAATCTGCTACTTATACAGAAAACAGTGTACAGAATTAATAGACAATATTGTTAATATAACGAAAAATTATCGTGATTAATGTCTTTAAGTTTCATAATGGTTTTATAAATAGATTGTAAAATAATATTAATAAATTATTATAAAAATAATATTTTTATTGATGGACAACCTAATATTTTCTTTGATAGAATTTATATTACAGCAAGATTGCCTATTATTTAGGTTTTTTTCATATTTTTGGAAATTGAATAATTCTTAGAATAGGTACTTTAACTTATGTATTATAAACGACAAAATCAAACTTCATTAATTTTTATAAAATTAACTGAGTTTCAACTCAAAGTAACTCGTTATTTATTATGTAAATTTTGTCAAAAATATTAAGTTATAGGTAAGTTAATGAAAATCAAATGTAAAAAGGCAAGTTAAAATTATCTTGACTTTTAATTTAACTTTAACTTATTAATTCGTTATACTCATACTTATATAGGTACTCATTTTTTATTTATTTACTTATTTATTCTCTAGCCATTTCACTTATCCACCATAACATCAAAACACTCCAATATATATAAGCAATACAATTATTATGTAGTTCTACACCTATGTATGTGGTTGATACCGAATTGGTTTCTGGATCTAAATCGCAGTATCCAAATTGATTCCCGTTTTGAATCCATTATTATTCAGGTAGTGGCCGAATCGATTCCCACGCAAATAGTACGCATATACATAATTAAATTAAGTTTCTTGAATTTTAACAAAATGTAGATACTGACATTTTTATCTTCCTTTCTATTTGTGCGTACTTAATCCTATCATCTCATGTGTATTATCATTGAGCAATGAGCATAGATTATACTATTTAGAATCAGTGATAATATTAAGGTAAATGAGTATAAATGTATCGAAGACATTGATTTTTAAAAATTATTTTTTAGTTTTCACACGATATAGATTTTACGTGATTTAAAATAATCGACCGAAATTAGTGTTAACACTTACAGTGTATATGTGTGATACAATCAATGCAGAATTTGAATTTTGACATAATATTTTATACATGTTATATTTAGTACATATAACTATATTTAATAATTTATAATAATTATATTCAACATTTCATCTATGGTAATAATAATGCATATACACAAATATTTGATTAATAAACATAGGTAATAATATGTGACGTCATTCGGAGATCTGGCTTGCCTGGCTGAATAACAGTCCAGCAGATTTATGTTATAGACGATCGTTTAAAAAATCATTTTTTGTATTAGCTGTTAAGTGAACATGATAACCGCATATTTGTTGTCTCTGCGTGATCAACTAATGAGCGATATAGCAAAATTACACTTCGCCAAACACAACGGATGTACGTTAAAATTTGAGCTAAAACAACTATTACCAATTTTCAAAAGTAGAATTTTTTCTGGAAAATTACGTGTGGTTTTTTTTTGTAAAATATTGTTTAATAAAAAAGTTACAGTTGTTGAAAAACAAAAGGAAAACCTAAAACGTTATAATTTATATAACTAAGTTATAGCGTTTTCGTCTTATAACTAAGTTATAGTTATAAGTTTTCCTTTTTTTTTTCAACAACTGTAACGTTTTTATTAAAACAATATTTTACAAAAAAAAAAAAAACCCATCACGTAATTTTCCAGAAAAATTCTACTTTTGAATATTGCCAATAGTTGTCTTAGCTCAAATTTTAACGTACATCCGTTGTGTGCTATATCGCTCATTAGTTGATCAGACAGACAGAGGTACAACAAATGTGCGGTTATCGTGTTCACTTAACAGCTAATACAAAAAATGATTTTTTTAAACGACCATCGTAAATAACATAAATCATCTGGACTGCTCTTCGGCCGGACAAGCTCCGGACGTCTCCGGTTGACGTCAACCGCGTTCCCACGGTTTCATATAACGTGGAAAATCGTCACCCGCGGCAAGACACGTTATACCGCATCTTGATCGCCGTCGATCGGTGGATTATGAACATGGAATTTGGCGTCCAGCCCGGCGATGATCCCATCGAGTTGATCGTCCAAAACACGAATAAAATCCGTGAAGCGTTGTACATCCATCTGCAGACCGGTCACTAGCTCGTTGATACAATGGCGGTACGCCTCTGCAGACTGCGTTGCGGATTCTCCGGACGCGGTCGTTGGCTGTGAATCGCTGTCGGTGCCGGCCCCGGCGTTTGCCGTCAACTCGTCGAACTCATCGCCGTCCGATACCGTAGCCGTTAAAACGGCTGCATTGACATCGGCTGGTAAAACGACGGGTTCTACCTCTACCGCGACCGGCTTTTCGACCGGCGAATATACCTCTATGATTTCATCCGCCGACTCGTCCACATGTTTTCTACCGCAGCAAAACAGTCGGAAGACGTTCCTACACCATCGCCTGCACGCCGACATCCGCTTACCAGACTTTTGTGGCGATGCCATTTAAAAACGAATATACTTCGAGCTCTGGCAGAAATACTATAATTTATATGCGAAATGTGAATCGTAAGTATAGTATAAAAACAAACAATTTCAAATACCAAAACTGTAACAAGTATCAAATCAATATTGATCGTCGCTATGCATATATATATACCGTCAATTGTTATTATTATTATTGTTTTTTATTTACTAACCAACTAATATAAATTAACTAATTAAAAAATTCAATACACTTGTAAAAATAAAAATAAATAATAACAATTAAGTAAGATTTATAAGTAAGTAATTGAGTAAGATTAATATATTCGCATACTATACAAATAATAATATATACAAAAAAAAAATAAAAAATGCGCCTAGTGTTCGAATAAATATTATAAGTAATAACCGGTTTCGACCGTAAGTCGTCATTAGGGAACAATTCGCTTATTATCAAATAACACGATAATGTCTTACAGTGGAAACTAGTTATTATTAGGTAGGTACTAACCTAGGTCAGGGGTGGCGAACCTTTTATGGTTCAAACGCCAACATTTTGTAAACTATACTTAATAATTTTAAATTATTAAACACAATTTTAAGAAGTTGTATTTTTTGACTTGCCGCTGAAATTCGACGGACATGCTATAGGTTTACCAACACTGTTCTATGCAATCTAGGGAATAACAAGGGATACACAGGGTAAAGTACCATACTGTTACGTGCTGTTTGCAGATAATGATAGGGTGCTAGCAGGAGAGAGTTTTAAGGGAGTAATATAGTAGTGAATCGGTAGAATAAAAAATTAAAGAGAATAGATTACGACGGATAGGCATGTTATATGGAAGGGAGAGACAGAGGCAGTAATATTAGTAAATGTTGGAAAATGAATCAAGGAGGGGAATGGATGATTGAGAAAGAGGTTATAGTATGTAATAGAGAATGACATAAAGTAGGCCTGTAAAAGTTGACTAGGATGTCCAACTCCAAATAATTGAAGGAGAAGACAATTATTATTAATAATTGTCATGTAGTTTTTGTAAAATATTGTATAACAGAAATAATATTATTACATTTAAAGATTTTTTAATTAAATTTTAAATTTTAAAAATTAATTTTTAATTTTAACCTAGACACCATAATTTGTGTTTATTGTTCTTTGGCCGGGTTACATAAAAGTTCATTAACTACTTACAGACCGTTAATGCACTTACAAATCGATTAATAAAATTTCTATCTCAATGGTCATATAAATTCATTCTCAAACTAATCCCAAATTACCTATGTCCTATAGTATCGAAAAATTTATTCACTCATTTGGTATAGGTACCTACCTACACTTAAATAATTTTGAATACATTTTTTTTTTGGCTCTACCTAAATTGAAAACCCTGCAGGGTCCACATCCGTCCAACCCAATTTGTTTTCAATTAAATTTAAAATTTAAAAAAACTTAATTAAATTTAAATATAAAATATAGGCATTTAACACATATGTGTATTATGTACCCGTTTTCATTTCTTTATTAAGTAAATTTAAAAGAAATTTCTATTTCAATGGTTATATAAATTCATTCTCAAACCAATCCCAAATGACCTTAGTATTAAAAAATTTATTCACTCATTTGGTATAGTCACCTACACCTGAATAATTTTGAATACATTTTTTTGTCTCTACCTAAATTGAAAACCCTGCGGTATCCACATCCGTCCTGTTCAATTTTTTTTCAATTAAATTTAAAATTTTAAAAAACTTAATTAAATTTAAATTCAAAATATAGGCATGTAATACATGTGTATTAGGTATCCGTTTTCATTAAAAAAAAAATTCCTGGGTGCGCCCCTGAATATTATACTCAATTTATATTGTTAACACACTCTATCGGGTGAATAGCAAGCGGGTAAAATTTTCTATGCCGGTGGTCAATCTATAGTAATTTATAATCAATGATCGTAATTTCAAAGAGAAAAATTAGCCTTTAAAATGTATTATAAAAACGAATATCTCTCTTTAGAATTAAAATTTTAAAAAAAACCAACATACAAACATAGATGATAATCTCATCTTCAAATTTAATAATAGATGTTGAAACCTAAGTAAATTTAACTTGAACTTCATAATTTAAATTTTCATAGCGTGATTTTGTTGTCGACTGTTAGATATAGAAGAAGTCAATGAATGATTATACATCATCAACAATGATTGAAAGTCGGAAAACGAGTAGACGACGCGCAGAATAAGGTAAAGTCCACTTAATAAATTAAATAACACCGATGATCATCGTCGTTGACGACATGTTTATAAATAATTCATAAAAAAAATGTCAATAATAAAAACTATAGAGTTCAATTAAAAAAAAAAAAAAATTATCGACAAAAATCAAATATTCCCAATATATGTATTTATATCTAAATATACAAAATTAAATTAGTACAAATTTAATCAAAAATGTATGAAATGGGTGTATATCTTACCTAAATGTAATTATTAATGTTTAAAAATTGTAATTACAATTAAATTCGTTCTCTAATCTTCACTCGTCTTAATAACAGTACTTAATCCAAAAAAATAAATAACATAAATATATTTTCTACAAATGTCTAGAAAATGAAACTATAAACATCCCAACCAAGGGAACTTAGCTGTTCCTGACTATGCAACAAGCAAGGGTAACAGAATTTTTTTCACAGATTAAAGGTACTTATAGGCTATTATCAACTTTATTGTAAATTTAAAATGTATATACCTATTATAAAAAAATTATGTATTCAGTGAATTTTAATTTTACATTATAATTAATATGTACTCTTATTTTCCTTTTTGGTTAGTCATGTGCACGGATATCTATAATATATCGTGCATGTCATGATCACACACATACATACTATAAAAAAAATTTACACATATACTTTAATAAGAAATAATAAATTTAAATTAAAAATTTTTTTTTTTATTGATCAAATAACATGAGATTTTTAATATTAGTATAATAGTTCAGAAATTGACATAATTATTGTTAAATTTAAAAAAAAATTAATATAATATAGCATAACACACAATAATGAACACAAAAATAAAACAGATCATTTTTTTAATAATCACAATTATGGACGGATTGTTCTTGATTAATCACAATTAAATTACTTATCAATTATCAGTATTATAAACATTAAAATATTAGTATTTACTAATTACAAAAATATAAAATATAATCAATTTTATAATATATAAATATTTTATAACAAAAAACAATGCCAAGAATATTTATAAATATATTATAACTTATAATTTAGCAGTATAGATATTCAAATTATTACATTACTATGTTATTTATTATACATATGTATGTATTTACTATGTTTCAATTTAGTTGTTATTTGTCAATTTGTATATTTAAATGTATCATATTATCTAATAATAGCTTATTAATAAAATCTTTGATCATATAACCTAGATACTGTGTTTCAAAAATAAAGACACCGCTTGCGCATCCTTGAAGGATGACATGATGTCACAACATATTTATATTAAATTTATACTCTATATAACCGTTATTTGGTTTGGCAGCACAAGATTTCGTGATTTTGTCAAGACAGGCAAGGATGTGCATTGCCAGATGAACACTGGTCTACCGCTCGGTGTCTTCTCTTTTGGAACACAATATAGTTTATAAAAAAAAAAACAGTAATATAAAAACTTATCAATATCCAATTGCATTACTAGGTGAGATTAAAATTCTTACTCTGGAAACTATTACTATTACTAAATTATTATAATCTAATTTTGTATTGTATTTTTAATAATTAAACATTTCTCTCTCTCCAATTTCATACAAATTGCAATATAATTTTAAAAACTTTAATGGTAACCCCTTATTGTTGTTACAATATTTACAGGTATAATATCAATATTTTTATATGTCTATGATTTCCATTTATTAAGTTTGAAATAATAATAAAAACCATTTGCCTTTAAGTGAACTTTCCAAATAGTTACTGATAATTATATAAATATAATATTTTATTTGAGTATTAAGAGGATGCATACGCAAATAATTTTTAATGAAAAACTCATGTTAGCATTTCTCATTTTTAACAACTTACTATAATCTTAAAAATATAAAACGAAAAATATATTATAATATATTATAGATAACAACATTATCTAGCACTTTACAGAGCTTTTTAAGATATTTTAATTTTTTTAAGAGTTATAGTTATTAAAAAATAAACGAAAATGTTGAGTTTTTAACAATTCATAAAATATGTTCAAATACACATATCAAAAAACGGCAAAGTGCTGTAGGGCATTAAATAATTTTGTTTTTTATCATTTGTTTTTTTGTTTCATGTTTCTAAGATATTTGTAAGTTGTTATAAATGAGAAATGCAGAAATAATATTTTCAATAAAATGTTATTAATTCATAAAAAAACTATAGGTACCTAATAAAAAATGAAATAGTAATGGGACCAATTATTAGTCATTTTAAAAATATATATAAATGTTTTTCAATTGTTAGATTTCCATTTTTTTTTAAATGCTCTAAAAATTACATGTATAAAACCTCTTAAAAAGACCACGCTGATATCCTCTTAAATTTTAATATTATTTTTAATCGTATTTTGTTGTTCATTGTATTTTATTTGCTATTACTTTTAAAATGAATAATATCTAAAAATTGGATAATTCAATCATAAAGTAATACTTAAAAAGTACGGAATTAATTATTATAAATTGAAATTTACTTTTCTATCAGTAGGACAACAATAATTGCATTTTTAATATATTTTTCTATTAATATTCCTAAAGTTATAACTCATCCAGTTTATCTGTGCCCTTGGGTGATGTTATATATCTGACCAGATCAGGAGTTCAAAAATATTTATTGAACAATATGTGATAAACCTACAATGTGCAACTTTTATATTATCATATATATATATATATATCAATAGTATTAGGTAATCAATATTTTTCAAGTAATCCATAAAGATACATCAAAAATTGTATATTGACAACAGATCTGTGTTTTCGCAATTGTAATGACCCCAAAAATTTAAAAATTAAACTGTCGCCTAACAACTTATAACCTATTGTCTTTTATATTACGATTTACTGGCCATTTTACAAACAAAATAAGTGAATTAATGTATACTACTTATGTAATAATACTATATATCATATGTATAAAGCTATAGCTTGATCATTTAAAGCAGAGTAGTAAATAGAACAGCTACAAAGAGCATACTTGATGACACAATCAATGTAGATGATCTACCATATTTAAATACTTGTATATAATTGTCTGCATGAATCCATGGATTAGCCCCATCATCAAAATACATTGGACATTGATCTCCTAAAATATAAATATACATATATATTACATATTTAAATTTTGTCAATTTAGCATTTATATTAAATTACTTACTTTCACGCTCATATTCTGTCATTTCAACAGCAACAGTTGCACCTTGTGTATAATTATTACTAAATGCATCTTGTTTAAGATCACAAAATGATCCTATGGCTTGTGACATA
This sequence comes from Pemphigus obesinymphae, assembly GCA_025469235.1. Taxonomy (NCBI): domain Eukaryota; kingdom Metazoa; phylum Arthropoda; class Insecta; order Hemiptera; family Aphididae; genus Pemphigus; species Pemphigus obesinymphae. The sequence goes on along the minus strand of JAIPRL010002799.1, from coordinate 33,632 downwards.
AGTACACGGTTCAAATCAGCTCGTTGATATACCCAACATCTGTAATTGCTAGCTGCATCAAGAGGATCATATGTCATTAAATAAGACTTTAGATTTTCTTTCCAATAGCCAATGCACTGCAAACGGTAGTCTGGATCACTATAAATGTCTATGGGTTGTCCACGATGATCCACATCAAGACAGAATGTTTCATCAATAGTAATCTCTTTTTGATCTCCATCACAAGCGGCAAAATCTGATATTTTATCTTTGCATGCAATTTGTGGACGAGGTGACAGAGTGACACCACCAAGAATACGAGTTTCAAATACAAAATCACCTTTTTGCGTAAAATTGAATTTACCCGCAACTGGACATCTTACAGGAACAGGAGTTTTGGCTAAAAATCAATACAAGTCTTAATATTTCTCTAAATAATTTGTATTATTCGGTATAACAGTACTTACAAACAAAAATGTCATATTTCCAATTATCTTTATTTGGAAATTGTACCCATGAACATACAGTATGGAAATTATCTTTAATAAATGCTAAACCTCTTCTATAACGAATAATATTATGATGTCGTGGTACAAAATCAAAACATACATAATCCTTTTGACTATATTAATAAAAATAATTAGGTAACTATAAAATAAGAACACTAAAATATACAAAAAATGTTACCATCCATCAACAGTGAGTCGGGCCATCATGTAACGAGATCCTCTTTGTTCACGGCATACATATATTGTTCGTCTAAATCGAGCTTCATCTGGATACCATGTTTCAATTACATGAGTTTCATTAATAAATACATCAGCATCCATATTAGCTGTATTTACCCAGTCACCACTATAATTTTGAGGTAATCTACAACCTGCCTCTACAACTTCCGCTTTTACTACATAAATAAATAATTAATAAGTAATAACACATGAGTTATTTTATTGAAAAAAAAAAAAACAGTTTTGCTAGAAATATATTTTCTTAGGCTGTAGTTATAATTAAGAAACCAAATTTTTACATTTTTATCTGTGATCTACCTGATTACTTTGAAATACAAAATCTTAGAAAAAATTAATAATTTTGTAGGATTTCTATAGTTATTTTGCACATAAATTCTATTTGAGCTATTTCAAAAATAATAACTAAATAACTGTAGAACACAAATAATTTTATCAACTATATTATGTAAAAATGTAGTTTTCTTAATTATTATTACTATAAATATTTTCTTATAAAACGGTTTTGTTAACGAATATTGTGATTTACACAACAATAAAAATAGTACTGACTATTTTTTAAAATACTTTCAAAATGTACCTAAATATTAGATTTTTATTTTTATTAAAATTTCTTGAAAATTACCCATACAAAAACCTAAAAATTGCATCATATGTGGCTATCATATCCTGAAAATTGGTTCAAATTATATAGTGGATACAAGAGAACTATTGAGCTGTTTTAAATTTTTTTTATTCAAAAATACAAAATTGAAATAAAATAATAATATAAATATGGCGGCTTCAGATACTTTTTTTCTGTGAGCACGTATGGTGGACGTAATTCAAGTCGCAAAGTTAGTAAGAAACAAAAATTTGAAATTTTTTATTATTTTTCAGGACCCTGATTATTGGCGTAAAAGAGGAACTTTTGAAAAAAAAAATTTGAAAATAGTCAACAATGTAAAATGGTCAAAGTTAAAGAAAAAAACCTTCATAGCTCAATTAAAAATCTAATTTAGAATATGTACACAAAAATTGGAGGGAATCGGATGATTGGTTTGGTAGTTATCACGCCCTTTTATTTTATTATTTGATCAAATAGGTACATATACAGAAGTCAATATTTTAGATACTGGATTTGTTGTGGGCTTAAAATATTTCTAAAATATTTACCTCTAAAAATATATAAGAAAAAAATAGATATTTTTTAACGCTGTAAAACATATATGACCCATCAAGGGGATTGGATGCGACAATTGTCTCTCTATCATACATATTACATGTAAAATGACAATATAGACCATTTATATTTTTCCAATGTACCGATGGATCTACTAATGAGATAAGAATTCTAAAAACTGATCTGAATTTGTCACAAGTCTAGTTTATAAAAGCAATACTTTAAGTACTCCAATATAAACTTTGAAAATTAATTTGAATTTATTACCTTATTTCTTTTCTATGCTTTGTACAAAAAAGTTTTCATTTTTCGACTAATTGTTTAATTTGAAAAATAAATAGTAAAATCATTAACAAACATGCTGTATATAATCTCCATGTTTTCATGCAGATTATTGGCATGTATGAGAATAACACATAAGAATTTGTATGAAGAGGAGAGATATGGGTGTTATACATACACTTAACGATAATTTACAACATACAAACTGACACACCTTGTCTGCAATTAATTACTAAATTGCCTATACTCAACTCCTTAGAAATAGACTGCTTTCAACCCCTTATTTTATACTTAAGATAAAAATATGAATAATTGTATTAAATGTTCAATCACAATTTATTACCAGGATTTATATGTAATCTTTCTGGACTCTTTTCTACTGTCTGAAGTGTATTGCACTCTGCTGTAATAGACACACCAATATACAAATCATCATCTCGATTTTTGAGAAAACATCTATATTTTTCATCTTTTCGAGATTCTTTTGTATTTGCTACAGCAAAGAAATGATTTTTGTCTACAAACCAATCTCCTAAACAGCTGTACTCAACAACTAACAAAAAAATTTATATTTATAAATATTATTATAAACATTCAATGTAAACAAAAATAAAATATTAAACTTACCTCCATCAAATGTACCAGTCATACCAGGGCATTTTTTATATGTTATATTAAATTTTTGATTAGTTATTAAAAATTGTGTTCCAGCAGTTTGACAAGATTTAATTTGTGCTTCAGGATTATTACATTCACCAGTAAAACGAAAACGATTCTATAAAACAAAATTTAATAGGTATTATAAAACTATGTTTTAAATAATTTTTAATAAAAGTAAAAAAAAAATCTAATTGAAGAATACAAATTAAAATCTTGAAACATTTGACATTAAGGTAATGTAGTACCTAGTACCTTTACGTTGTCTTTGTCTTACAAACGCGCTTCATAGTAAAATCAGGTTTTATATTTTTAATTTTGTAAACAATGGTGGGTTGATTTTAGAATATAATAAAATATAATCATAATTAATAAATAGAACATAATTTATGACACGTAGGAATTATTTTTTCGATAAATTGAATTTTTAAGTTTTTTGAATAACGTCAATTAAAATAAGATAATTTTTAAAATTATGAATATTTTGCTTAAATTTAATGGATAATGTATGTAAATACAATGAATGCAATTTAGCTCCCAAGTGATATTTTAAAATTTTTTTCATCAAACTGTGTTTTTATGTACAGAATGTTTTAGTATTTAAAAAAAATTTCAATTGCTTTCATTTATCATTGACTTGCTTTCAAAGTTACGGCAATTAAGTTATTTCATACCATCAAAAAAACAACACATTTTACACTGCATTTTTGTATCAAATGTGTGATTTTTATATACCTTCAGAATGCGTAATTTTAACATAAAATAACACAAAATTAATGCCCTTATACTTTTTTACCTGCAAAATATAATGGCTGGGAGACAGTGGATGGCATTTGTTTGCTATACTCGAGAAGACGCTCCACTTTGCTTCAATCAAAAATATCTCTCAATTTGCTGTCAAATCACCTGATTTTCTAACTAGTTTCATTTTTATGATCTTAGTTATTATAATGAAAAATAATTTTTTTGAAAAACCACACATTTGATAAGGAAATGCAACGTAAAATGTGTTGCTTTCGATGGTATAAAATAACTTAATTGCCATAACTTGGAAAGTCCGACAATTTTTTTAAATACTAAAACATTCTGCATATAAAAGCAGTTTGATGGAAAAATTTTCAAAATATCACTTGGGAGCTAAACTGCATTTATGCCAATTGAATTATTTATTGAATAATAATTCCTATATATTATCATACATTATGTTATTTTTATATATGATATATATATATATATATATATATATGATAATATGTCATCATATCCTAAAATCAACTATTTCATAAAATTAAAAATATAAAACTCAATTTTACTAGGTATGTTGAGTGTGTGTCAGACAAAGATAGTATGGTCACAAAAGATTATATTACCTGGTATGCAAATTGCCATACACCTTCAAGACTGGACCGACAGTTTACAGGTATATAATTCTCCGAAAACAATGTAATCAATTGTGTGTCTTGAAATTGACATATTTTATCTGGAGATTCATCCTCATTAGGATTTAATGTCATACAAACACCTTAAATAGTTATAAAATTCAAATATATTTCATATATATATTTTTTTATACAAAAACTTACTCTCCATTTTATCCAATACATTAACTGTGCGTACTAAAAATTTAACACATGTATAACAGTCACCAGCACTTTTTTGGAAGACAAATGTAAAGTTCATTTGATTTTCTTCCATTGATCTAATGCAATTGCCTCGTTTGGACATACTTGTTGCATCAATATCTGTTGTTGTACTGCGACCATTTTCCCAAGAATACCACTGCCCACGGATTACTAATGGAATATTGCACTCTGTATTTTTCTTGTTAAATTCAAAACTTCTCTCACACACTAAAATAATAAATGCAATAAAAGTATTATTAAAAACTAATTTTGAATTAATATTTTTTACAAATTTACTCCTAGCAATATATTTATGTGATGGCCAATGGCTAAGCAATCAAAGCTTCAATAAACATCAATATAAACATTTTAAAAATACACACATTTACAAACATAAAAAAATTATTTGAAGTATTGAATAAAATAGAAAAAATGTGTACCTACAACAAATATTATAAGAATTTTAATGGTTAGCTAAAATTTAAATATTATCCATCTTTAATTCTTATAATTACCTAATCAGTCACACCTATAAAAAATATTTGTTTACAAAAATATTCGTTTATATATTTAGAACCTATACAATACAATATACTTACATGAAACTAAAAAAAATGCAATCAAAGTTAATTTTAGTAGGATATGCATATTAGAAAAAATTATAAAACAATATAACTTCTTTACTTAAATTTTTTAACACATTGATATTTACACAATTTATTTTTTAACATTATGCATTAAAATTTACATGCTATACAGATAATACATAGAGTATAGACTAAGAATAAAATTCGATGTTTGTTGATCGTTAGGTCTCGGTCCTTGAATACACAGAATATATATGTATAAAAATGATATGCCACAGGTACGCCCTAAAAGATTAAATATCAATTAGATCCTCCGCTAACTTGTACCCCATCAAATATTATCTATAGGTATCAACAATATTCTCAAAAATCACAAATGTAAATAAACATACAATTGTTTATTTCCAATCGTGAATCTAAATTCTAAATACACCCATTTTTTTTTATACCTTTTCATTATTCATTATTTTGAATTATTTTAATTTTAAAAATTATTTTTAACTAACCAAATAGATCTAGTTGACATTCGATCTAATCGACTGTAGGTACACAATTTTAATATTTAAATTTTTTATGATTTTTTAAAAAATATCCGATTCATTATTCTGTTTTTTAACTGTTTCTCGAGTCAAAATTCATAAGAATAAATACCATAAATAAATCATTGGTGCAACTATATAAGTACTCTTATAATATATTAGTACGTTGATAAATTAAGAGGACGCTATATCCGCATTTGCTGTCTCCGTCTAACTAACTAAAAATATGGACAATTTACGTTCGGCATTATTATCACAACTTTGTAAATTCTAATATTAAAGTAAATTTACCTGTTACCAAACTTATAGACGAGACTATTATCTGTGACGTAGCGTCGTTTTTATAATTAATTTTAATTTTAAAGAGAAATATGTACCTATATATATTTAAAAATTAATGAATTTTCAAAATGGTTATATCTTTTTATAAAATTAAAATTTTGAAAAATGAACGACGCTACAAACGTAGAAAATAAATAAAAGCCTATAAATTTGGTAATAGGTTAATTTACTGTAATATTAGAAATTACAGTCGTGTTAAAAATGCTAAACGTAAATTTCGTGTAGTTGGTTAGACGGCGATATAGACCTGCAAGGGCCAACAATTTTTTTCTTAAGCCAAGTCCAAACAATTTTGTAAAAAAAAAGCCCGGTCCGGTCCAAGGATTTTTTTTCTTAAGCCCGGCCCGATCCGGTCCAAAACTATTCGTAAAAAAAAGCCCGGCCCGGTCCGGTCCAAGACTATTCGTAAAAAAAAAGTCCGGCCCGGTCCGGTCCAAGACTATTCGTAAAAAAAAAGCCCGGCCCGGTCCGGTCCAAAAATATTTGTAACTAACAAACTTTTTAAAAGGAACAAGAAATATTAAGTAAGAATAAAATGTAGGTAGGTCCCTATTTTTAAATGTTTTTTTTTCAAACCACAAATTGAGGTAAAAATATTTTTTTCGATTGTTATACAATACAAATAAAATCGGTACCTATATAGAATTTAAAATTTTTCGATATTCTGATTTTTTTTTTTTACTCAGGGAAAATTGAAAAGGGGTGGAAAAATGTAAAAAATCAAATGACTGCGGGATATATTTTAAGATTAGTGTAAAAATAAAAAACCTAAGTAACGTTTTTCGATATTTTGGCATTATTTTCACAGACCCAAAAGCCAGAGATCAACCAGTTGGTAATAAAATATATATCTAGTACCTACTACCTATAGTACCTACCTACAGGCTACGAGTACATAGTATATTGTGTTTAATGTATATTATACAATTTAAAATAAAATAGGTACCTATATTATGTTCTTTTTACATTTAATATTTATAATAAAATTGTATTAAAAAACTTACCTTAAAATATTAAGTCGACAGCACGAAAACAAAAAATGTCTAAAATATAATACTGCACACGATGGCAACATTACTCACGAGGAGTACGCGGGATTTTAAAACTGAAAACGGCAATAATAAATCAACTACCTATAAATATTATAAAAGATACAATATAAATATCGTATATTGTACCTTTGCACTTATAGAACCTCTACCCACATAGTGTCGTAGCAATCTGTAATCCAACGAATTTTCAATAAATATTCCAAATTAACATTTTTACTTTATTTTGGTACTTCCTGTGAAAAATAATAATGCTATCCGTATAATATTATAGTAGTGACTGTTATTGATATAATGATGTAAAAATAGATTTAATTGCACAAGCGTCGAACTGTGAACTTATTGTTATAATTATATTTTATTTTACACCTAATACATGTTCGGTCCAAGGATTTTTTTTCTTAACCCCGGCCCGGTACAAAAATTGTACAAAAAAAAAAGCCCAGGCTCGGTCCGAATAAAATTCTTAGACTATAAAAAAGCCCGGTCCAGCCCTTTATTTTTTGCTAAGGCCCAGCCCGGTCCAATTTCACTAAGGGCCGGGCCGGCCCTTGCAGGTCTTTAGACGGCGACAGCAAATGCGAAATCACATAAGTATATAAACCTGTGGCGATCAATACACAAAAACATAAGGAGGGGGAATTCGGTAATGCGGTCGCAGGAGCGATACAAATAATCGCCCAACATGTATGTGGCTGCAGAACAATACAATATAAGTAACTGTGTTCGTGAAGCCTACACATTTCTATATTTCTTTATATGAAAATATAGAAATATTAATTATTATTTATTAATAATTTATTATATTGTAGAAGATAAAAAAAAAAGTCCTGTTTAATGAAACGAAAGATGGACGCTTAAGTTTTAAGTACAAAACGTATACATTTTCTTATTTTGTAATTTTCGTTTTTTGCAAGACGTATTTATATATTTGTTTTTCTACATGATATTAATTTTGGTTTAATTAATACCATTTAAATTGGACCTACATAATTGTTATTGTATTCTGTGCTTTACAAAAATGAATCATTTTTAATCGTCCTCCCACTTTCAAAGTCCACGAGCCGCCACTGATATAAACGAAAACATCACGAAGTAATAATAACTCGTTCTGTATAATATAATATATCGCGATATGATTGTATTCAGAGTTGGGTAATTACATTTACATAGGTAGACATATAAAAGTTTTATACGCGTCATACGTATAAAACTAAAATTAATTAATTAGATAGAATTATAGAAATATCTGTTAATTTTTTGCACAAGTAGAATAAGATAATGAGTTCGAATTCTATGTTATAGTAGCCGCATATTTTTCTGTCTCCGTCCAACTAACTGATAATGTACGAAATTTACATCATGAACTAATATACTATTATACAAAATAAAAAATTTATTTTCACATGATTATACTAGTATATTAGTTCGTGATTTACATCAATCATTTTTATCACAACTTCGTCATTTCTAACAATAGATTTATACATGGCTAGATGCACGACAAACTCTGTATTAGTTTTTTTTAACAAATTCTTGAGTGGAAATGGGATAGGCTTATTATAAATGGTAATTGTTGTTTAATCTTGATATGAACATACAATGTTTTTAAGGGCATATAATACTATTAAATTAAATTTAATTGTATTAAACAGTTTTGTCAAATATTGTATGACGGTAGGTATATGTTATATTTGTTCGCCTAAACTAACATCAGTATTAAACATCTATATTTAAAATAATTGTTATGTAACAATATTTTTGGAATTATAAAATATAATCAGTTTATACAATGCCAAAATATATTATTATGTAAAAATAACGTAATTCTAATAACTTTGGACATTTGATATTTGGTAGAATTGTAAAGATAATACAGACGGATTTATTGATTGGACATATAAAACCATGGAATACCACGAAAAATGGACATACCTATCATTATTTGGTCTTTTATAAGCCATTGACATTTCCTATCCCACTGCAGAAGTGCAAACACTTATATACCTATAACAAATTGACAATGTAAAAAATGTGTACATCTTGTCCGTGCAATCTACAAATTGATGGGTGTCTGCCAGTCGCTTAAATAATAACGTATATTTAAAACATATATTTGTGAGGAGAGAGCCGTCTCGTCGTCCTTATAATTATTTTGCACAATTTGTAATATAATTATTTTATATAATTTATATATTCGTATATATAAGAAAATATTGTGCTATGTAAAATATAATGCATTTTTTACATTTTTAAAGGTCAAAAATAATGAAATATAATAATATTATAATTAAAAAAAAAAATAGGTAGGTACTGACAATTTATTGTATTTGTTATTTCCCCTAGGTAGGTTTTAATTAAATATTTTGATATATGTAATTATATAAACGTTTATTTTTGTAATAACAAATTATATATTTCTATAATTTAATATATATAAAATATATATTATTATACAATCAAGTCGTTCGTTACCTAGACAATGGCTAGTAAAAGTAATAATTTCATTATGCTAACAATTTTATACTTTAGATATTAGGGTCAATGGTCAATGACTAAATGTATAAAATATATTATAGGTACTTATTTTTTATATATTACCATAGATGGGTGGGGGGAAGTTGTTCGACCGTTGATAAGAAAAGAGTTCAGAAAACGCTGTTTAGATCATAGAGTACTTTATGGTATAGATACAGAACAACGTATAGATCACAATTTAAGATAATATTATGATATATTTAATATAGTTATCTTAAATCATGGTCTAGATACACGGGCGATCGTGTAGATGTGTAAACAATTCTTACCCGTTCGTTTAGTGAGCATACGCCTGAACTTGTACATTTGTTCCAATTTTGATATTTGATTCCAAATTTTTTTATGCATGTATAATGTATATTGTGTACAATTTAAAAGAAATACTGCCTTCCGTGAATGTTGGAAAATATTATTGTAAATAGGAAAGTAATGTTACACACACTGAACTTCATTCAGAATTTTTTTTCATTGTTAATAATAATAATAATAGGTATTTATTAATATTATATATTATTTATAAAATAAGTTTTTTTAGAAATTCAGTTTTTCGTTCAAACTTTGACTGAACACGAGACTTCAGTTAAATTTGTGCTTAATGGTGGTTACACACGCTAACTTTTCCGTTCAATCTTGACTGAACGAAAAATGTGATATGACGTCATAATTGTCATTATTTTAAATATATTTTTGACGTATTTTAACATAGTGTTCACTACAGAGGATTTTAATTTAATTTCAACTACTATTGCATATTGCATGTAAAAGTTAAAGATAATAAAAAAAAACAAAAATCGTATGAAATGGAATAAAAAGTATTTTAATGTCAATTTTTTTTTTAGTTTTAATAATAAGGTATATTATGCATCATTTCTTTTATTTTCGTTATTGTATTATGGCGATTTTATTTTCCACAGGCAAGTGTTTTTTTCATTCCTGGTGTCCATCTTCATCTTTTATAAATCCACAGATAAAATAACTATCAAAGTATAAATTAAATACTATTTGGTAATTGTTTAGTTGACGCCTGCCCAGAAAGTAATTCTGCCACTAATCGCCACTCTTTCTTAAATTATAATAAGCTTATTGGTACATGTCAAATATATTTACTGTACGTGTTATATTATATAATTGTGTTATACTATATTTAAAAGTGGAAAATAAAAAAATACTTTCAAACAAAATAAAAAACAACTATAATATAATAAAAATAAAATTTAAATGGACAAATCTAAAGAAATTGGTTTTATTATGATTTGATAAGATGATAAGAGTGGTGATAAAGATTTAATGTTTGTTCGCTTCAACGAAAAATCAAGAATGACTTGATCCGCGCCTGGGACTGATTCACTGATACTGATTGTACCTTTAATTTTCGTCTACAACGAAAACAACAAAGTTTTAACTGAACAGTCAGGGACTGATCAGTTAGTTTGAAGGAAGAACTGAACGTGTGTAGACATCTTTACACTATAGATAACTGATTCCAACTTTATTATTATTTAACATCTTTGTGAGTATATTGTATGTATACCCTGTGGTTATAACATAAAGGTTAACTTGGTATAAATTTAACCTCAAAATGTCTATGAAATATAAGTTTATATAACTAGTAACCCGGCAGCCTTAATCTGGCGATGATCCCCTTTCCAGTTACCTGTAAATTACTGTTGTTTTTTTCGGATACTTGAATTTTATTTTTAACGGATTTGAAGATTTGAACATACGGGATTTGTGAGCAAGTTTTTATTTATTCATTTTTATTTAAACATTTTCATTTTCATTTAAAGAAACGATAAAAGTAAATGATACAGAAATGTTTCACTGAAAATAGTTGAAAAGAATAAAAACAGGATGACGTCGAATTCTAACATTTTTTTCACAAGAACTTTGAAAGCTTTACTCAGTTCATTATTACTCACGTATGTAACATCACTTTTGTTATCACTGCGATTGATTCTCAACCTCACGTTCAGTTTATATTCCATATTGTACCTACCAGTAGTTCTTGCAGCTATAACTTCATTTCTCATTGTTGCATCCCGCAAATATATCAAGACAAATGCGCCCAGTAAAAATCGTTTTGGCAATATCGTAAAAGGATTATCGATTCAAACGATATCACTTGCAGCTCTGTGTTCTGTTAGTGCAGGGTTTCTGTCTAATCTAAATCCATTTTTTTATGATGAAAAAATTTGGTATTTACCCAACATTGGATGTGCTTTGGCCGGTATTCTATTCCATTATGAAAACATTTATTTTGAAGAAGACTTTCATTTCCCGATCATACAAACTACTAAATATTCCATGTTTATGTCTAAACTTTCAGAAATTATATTCAAGTCAATAAAAAAATCGTTCAAGTATGTATTTTTCATATTTATTCCACTATACACAATTGAACCAAAATTGTGCAATGATATTTATTTTTGTATTACGTTATGGTGTTCAATATTGTTAGTTATGTATTTATTTCATTCATTTGAATATATTTTATACCTAACTATGACAGAACATGTTATATTTCCAATTATGACTGTAAAAGAAGATAGTAATAGTCTACTTAATGCCTTGAATACTGATAATAAAATAATAAGATCATTAGCATTATATGATTTGTATCAAACCACAATAAAAGATGCAAAGAGGAGAAAAGATATATTTAGTTTGAGTTTTGCGGGGAATATTCCACAGAGTTGGAAAACTATATTTTACTATTGTATAAATAACATTAAAACTACCACAGAAGATATGACGAATATAGTAAAACATATATCACCAGTGTTAATAAATCGACGAAATGTACCAAATGCAAGGTTAATACAAATAAATGGTGGCAGCAGTAGTAATCAGAATGAAGGAAATATCAATAAATCAAAGTTTTTTGAAAAATTCCGTATATATAATTATTTTTTTGGGCCATTAAATAAAAGTAAAACACTAGAAGAGTTTGAAGTAACAGTTTGGTGTTGTTATATACTTTCAAATTTAGCTGTCGTTTCATTAAAAGAAGATGAGTATGGTATAGTAAGAGAACAACTGGGAGAAATCATTAGCATTATTTTGGATTTGAAAAATAAATTAGAACTTCAAAGAAGAAATTTTGACAATCAAAAATCAAAGAATATGGAATATTTTATAACCCACATTAAAACTTGTGCTGTAATGCTGGCATTGAATTTTGCTATATATGCCAATGATATTGGATTAGATGAAAATCAACTACATAGTTTTAAAAAAATTATATTGTCTTAGAAATAATTTTTTGTGGTAATTAAACTGAAAATTAATAATTCAATTATTCTATTTAAAATTAACATAATTAAATCAATTAACCTCCACTCCTGGTAAACCTGTAAACCTATAATGTATTATATTGTTTTGTAAAGTACCTACCTAGTTATTTTGATGTTTTAGCTTTAATAATTAAATTGTATACCTATTTACCTATCTATGTATTTGTATTTTATTTTATTTAATAAAATGTAACTATTTTTAATGGAAACAATTCATTTATTCAAGATAAAATAATAATTGTAGTAGAAAATTTATTTACAAATACATTATATGTCAAACGAATCTCCTTTAGACATCCCAGGTTGTTGTATAATATAAGATCCCGCATTTATTCCAGATTTCACACAGTCTTCAATTGAACATCCCAAAATGTATTTACCAATGAATCCTAAAAGAATTATGAAACACTTATATACAGTTTTTTTTATATATAATAAGTAGATACTTTCATGCAAAGATGTATATATTATCTTACCACCAATAAATGCATCACCAGCACCATTTGAATCTACAATATTACTTGTTGGAATAAGAGTTACAGGATATTTTGTGACATCTTCATCTAAAAAAAAAAATTATGTAAAAACATGTAATTTTCTGTTATTTTAAAAACAATAAAAATATCAATTTTCAAATCATTTTAAATTATTTTATTCTAAAATATCCCCAGATTTGCTATGAAACAATTTGTTATGTAATACGACAAAGTATAATTAATGCTTTTCGTAACCAAGTCAAAAGACTACCACAAATGGAATAGGGAATGTCAAATGGTATTACACTTATCGGTCATTTATATAGGGAGAATATTTAACATGTTATACAGTAAAGAATTCACATCATTGAAAAAATATGTGATTAATGTCAAAACATACAAAAATTAATTTCAGGTATGTTAAATAACTTAAAATTACACTAAAATTAAATTTGTACATGATTATTGATATAATATACTATAATGGTACATTAATGAATGATTCTGATAAGTATATAGGTATGCCAAAAAGTTTTAATGGAAACATAATCTTTATTGTAATACAATATAACAGAAAAAAAAAACCTTAATAATAATTATAGTATTGTACAATATTAATCTCAGATGCATGGAATTATGATAAATTGATAAAATAGTAAAAACTGCACAGCATCTTTCAAATAGAACAAAATCCACCCAATTGTTTTGATTCAAATTGTAAGTATAGAACTAAACTTGGATAGATGAAAATGAACTTAAAATATATATTTCTTTGTTTATAATATAATTTTTTTATTATAAATTATTTATATATATAATTATTACCATAATACCGTGTAATAATTACATATCATTTAATTTTATTATTATTCTCTATACATTACGTACAATTTTAATTGATATTCATATCTTTATAGGTTATTCCGTATCTTTGTTTTGTAATTTGATTGTGAAAATTGATAATATTAGTAGAATATGCAGGTAAATCTTCTTTTTCTTCGCCTCTTATTCAACTATTTGGAGGCAGCCACCTTAGTTCTCAACTTACACCCACTCAACTCAAAGCCAGTGATTCAATATAAATTGACTTTATTACTCTTTGCTCCTTAAAACATGCTCTAGCCATCTCAATCTATTCCCTCTCATTTTGTCTATTATTGACACTCCTATACTACCTATACTATACACCAAATCTCCATAACCATTAATCTATGTTGTATTGTTACAGTCTTATCAGGAATTAACTTGCAGTCTTTACATTCATTTTAAACTCCCTCTCCTCCATATAAAATATAAATTTGTGACATGTTCTCCAATCTTATATAATTCTTATACATTCTATAATGCTCTTCCTAAAATAATAATTTTTTTCTTAATAACAATAATATAAAAATAATAATTCTCTCTTCCCAAAAAAATTATTCACAATTGCTAATTCATGCGCTGTTGCAAGGTCAAATACTCTTCCTCCAAATCCAGGCCTTCTTCATTATCTAATCTTTCCCAAATGTTTATTCATATCACCCTCAATCACAATATCTTGACTCTCTGGAATTCCTTGAATGACCTCATCCAACTTCTATAAAAATCCTTCCTTTTGGCTTTCCTCACATTCCATTTTTAGAGTATATGCCCTAACTATACTCAATACCTTTCCGTTAAGACTATTTTTACCATCTCTACCACTCTTCCTTTCATTTCTGAGTATATTTTACACCCCTCACCAATTTCTCTTACTCTCTCCCCTTTCAACTTTGTGTCTTTCAAACATCAAATATTCACATTCCTCTTTCTCAAAACATCTGCTAACTCCCTGCCTTACCTAACCTAACCTGTTAATGTGCCTATATTCTACATACCTAATCTTTGTACATATCCTGCATATCAGATAATCAGATGTGAATTTACTCCAAAATACTTTGGTGCTTTTCCTATAATATTAACATAACAACCTTTGGGTACTCCCAAATATATGACTGATGGAACAACTACCGCATTTTCTGTCCGGTTGGTACTAGCCACCTCATATATTAGGCTATCTCTACACTTAATATTTCATTTCTTTTGTTCACTCCACTCACATCAAGATAAGACAACTCACCTACAATTTGTTTTGGATTCCTCATACTCTTTTGACAATCTTACATCAGTTGTCAATCTGATGCAACTTCAATTAGTCGCCTTCTATGAAATTTATATGTATTCTGACCGCCTTCACAGAGTTTAATGGTTTGTTTATTATACTTGTAAATTTATATGCACTAATAGTTAGAATAACAAAATAATCTAAAAATGTTTATTATTCTTTGATATCTATCTGGGGATTATCCTATTTACAATGTGAATCAATATTTACTAAGTTTAAATAAATAAAATTGCGACAGATTTTGTAATATATTTGGCAAATTTTATCCTAGATTTGGTAATTACTGTACACTATAGGGAAAATATGTAATATGTACATTGAAAAGAAAATCACACAAATATTTCAGGATCATAAATAATATTTTACAACTTGTTAATATAAATATTTACTTTTAGCTACTATAACTGGTTTTTCGCCTTGAGTTATAATAACTAAGCGATGTCCTTCATTTTCAACTTGAAAAGTACTTATTTTACAAGCAATTTCTTCTATGTTGTCTAAATTCCATTTATGCCCATCTGAAAATGCTTTAGCTTCCTAAAATTGGAAAAATACTTAAAATTTATCACTTTTTAATTATATTAAATACAACTTACTTCATCATTTCCAACAATTATATTAATGTAACGGAAAATTGTCATAACAGAGTCCATATAAAATTGATAAATAAATGGAGCACTCATATTATATAAAAATGGACGTTTCCGATCAAAAGCAATTTTTGCCAATTTTTGAACAGCTTTTGCGTTAACTTGTAAGAAAAACCCCTAAAACAAAAATTAGTTATAATACTTTATTCTGCCATCTAGCCTAATTAATTTATTTCATAATATATAAATAATATGAGTGATGTGTGTACAAAATATTTCAGAGGAAATATATTTTTACTTTTTTACACAGGATTATGTACCTAAATATAATATAGAAATTTCAAATTTAAATCAAATATATAAATTAACTAATAAAATATTAATTACAATTTGTTAATATGAATAATAATAAGTGTTTTAGTAAAAGTATACCTGTATCTACTCTGTTCTCTATAAGATCAGTACTGAAAGGCGAACATGTGTGCAGGGATGTGGCTTTGTGCTTGCATGCCATAGTTTACGGGAGCACCGTATCATTATAGTACTGATATCTAAAGTGTTCACATAATTTAAAATACCTACATATTTGGTGCGACTGCATATGGGATGTAACCGGAAGCAGTCAGCTACATGTTGAATCAGAATGCTGAACAGGTGGTCGACTTGATGGGAGAAATAGTTAAAATCACTGCCGGGTACTGATCTTATAGTGAACAGAGTATATTTGTTAAAAGATAAATATTAAATAATTAAATATATTAATTTAAACTTTTAATACAGAGTACATAATCATTCAAAATATTAATTTTATGTAATATACAATTTGGTAATTTCTATTATTGTGATTACCCATTGTTTCATACCTCATAGTACATTATACACAATTCAATTCCAAATTAGTATAGGTAAGATTAGGTATGGTGAACTATTTCAACCCTACTCTTTTTATATGTTACATTATATATTGTATATATTTAAAGTTAAACATGATATTTATAATTTACCAAATTCTGAAAAAGTTGCTCTTGATTTTTTTTTAAGAGCATGGTGTATTGCTGCTTAATCAAAAATGTTTTTACAGATAATACCAAATTTAAGTATTTATCAAATTACAGTATTAATTTTTATTGAGACCATAATTATTTAATTTTATAATATATTTATTAGTTATCATAACAGGATTGATGCACTACAATAATTCAGTTCATACTTTATACTATGGTAGTCACAATACCAGAAAAATACCTAAAATTGAATAATCAATTCAAAACTTACTGTAACTAAGTAAAACTCAGCATTTTCAATTATAGCTTTATTTTCTGGAACATCCAAATGATCTTCAGTAAATGTCTGGGCTGCTGATAAATTAGCACATAATGAACGATCTTTACCATTGTTAGTTACAACAACAGCACAAGTGCCTAAACAAGTATTAAATATATTTTTATTTTATTTAGTATGTTAAAGCAAACTAAATTTAAGTAACTAAATTTATACCTGTGGGTTTTTCTGTTGAGTATTGATATTTAACATCAACTCCTTCTTCATTAGCCTTACATTTCAATATTTCACTATATTTATCATTACCAACAGCACCAAAAAATACTGCTACATTAGGCTCTTTTATAATCCACTAAAACAAATAGAATATATTATTTATATAAAATGCCTTTTATTATAGTTCACTATTGAAAATACCTGTGCAACTCTTAATGAATTTTGACCTGAACCACCAGCAGTAAATTCTATATTTTTATTGTTCATCAATTCTTCATAGAGAGGCATATGTTTTTCCTCGGCTAATATAGCATTATTACTTTTAAGATCATATTTATTTAACAAATTTTGATCGCCAACAACAGTCATATCTAACAATGGATTACAAAAACCCACAATTGTTCCAGATCTATAAAAATATAATAGTTTTATTTTATTGTTTCAATATAAGTAATTATTTTTTAGTTAGGAACTTACTTCAAAATTGTAGAATCCCCCATTTTTTTGCTTCCTTTCTATATAACTGAATAAAACTAAAAAAATTAAATTTAACAGTACAATTATTAACAGTGATTGAAGGCTTTAATGTTCAATAGAACACTTGAGAAGTAATTATTACACAATTAAAATTGATGTTTTTTTTTTATCTAGAATAGCTTATCAAAGCAGATAAACCTTTTAAATTACTCATGTTTTAACAGTAGGTATAACATATTTTGTATAGGCGAACACATTTAAGTACCATGTACATTGTATTATTATAATAATAATGTATAATTACAATATTACGTACCGAAGTTGGACAATAATGTTAAACTATTATATTTTAGATTCTGAGCGTAGTGATGAAGTTGGTGGTTTTTGAATTTGAAATTGTCAGATACAACTATTTGGAGGTTATGACAGAATCTATTAGATAGATAATAACACAATCGTTGAATTGCCTTAGTCATGAACATTAGAGAAATTATCATGGCCTTAGTATACTTGTCTTCGATTGCCATCGAGTAGGATTTATTAGATGACATTACTGTTGTCTAGACAAGAGAATAATTAAATTATCGTTACACGGAGGTAATAATCTGACAATAATATTTTAGAATTTACCTTTCGACCATTCACGTCAACCGATTACCATGTTTCCATTTAATCTATTTTGTTTTCAGTCCATAGCATCTTAGTTGATATATTCTGTGGTTGATACTTAATGGCAATGTTCACAAACAAGTACGAATACAAAAATATCAAACACTAATTTAACATTTTCTTAAAAATTAAACTAATAACATTAAATTAAAAATTAAAATTTATTTGAGGACTTTGAATAACACTAAAAATAAGAATATATTCCAGAAAACGTGATTTCCTTTTTGTAAAACATTGTTTAACACAGAAGCTGTAGCATTTTAAGTTTTTCATTTTTAAAATAGTCAAAACTTTGTTTAACAATATTTTACAAAAATAATATATATATATTCTTTTAAAAATTGGTTACAAGTGTTTTATATTTACATATCACATTTCTAGTTTTTCGTAGTATAATTTTTTTATTAGATAAAGTACAGAATGTCGCGTTCGTCTTGAAGATTTTAAAATAATCAAATAGTCGAGTGAAATCAATAAATTTTGGTTTAGAAAATATATTCGAATTAAAAAGACCAAGTCCGATTTTTATTTATTACAATAATTGTATACATAGGTAACAATTTATTATTATCCTAAATAATATAGTGACTGTGCTAATATACAGTTCGTAACAATTTCATTATACCTATTTCACTTTTACTACTTAATTATTAAAAATAATGATAATTATTATCAATTTATTAGTTTATTACTATTGTCATATGCAAAAATATCTTGTTATAAATTATAAGTTTTTTTCTGTATGCCTACTATAAAGTATTGTATAATATATTTATTTATATATATATATCGTTTATTGTGAATAGGTACCGTGGAAAGGAACCATTTTGAAGGTTTTTCTGCTATAAAAACTTAAATTTGTAAGAATTATTTTTTGTTGAAAGATATTATTTTGGATGGAATGGATAACGAAATTTTAAAACCGGAGCCTACAGAGCTGTGTAACTGAATATTGCACACGGGCCCTCCTCCCCTTGGGCACATTTAGGTTCAATGTATTGGATGGCGATGGGGGGGGGGGCAAATATACACATTTGCACTTCTTTAAAATGTAAATAAGGAAAATAAACATTTTTTTCAACTATAAACAAAAAAAAACTTAAAAAACGTAAATAAGCAAAATATGGTCTTTCACATAAAAACTGTTGAGGCTGGGCCTTTAGTATTAGTGCGCCCGGGGTAAATGTACACTTTGCCCCCCTTGGAGCAAATCTTAAAAATGCGCCCATTTTGCTTAAACACTAAATTGAAAGACCACTTGATTTTAGTAATCATGACCATCCCAAGGGGGGTAAAATACCCCTTTAACACTTTAGGAAATTAGTAAACCTAAGTAATTGAAGTTTGTATGGTGGTCGGAAAATTTTTTTTGCTTATTTGTTTTCAGAAAAGTAAATTAATGTCAGTTACACCCCCCCTTAAATATTTCTTCGAAAATTCCCTGTTAATAATGAGTTATTATTTACTTTTTACCATATAATATATCTTTAAAAAATGCTAAACTAATTTCATCAATTAATGATGTTTTATTCCTTATTTACAACACTGTGACTAATTAATTAGATAAATATATACTTTAATACAAGTAATTTGATTTTAGAAAATCTCCTGTTTGTTCAAATTGGAAGATTAGGTTAATAAATTATTGTTTGTAAATATATGTTTAATACAATATAATAATTTTAATACATTCATAGTGTAAACAAAGACCAAGTATAGTTTTTGTTCGAAATGTTAAACGTTTAAATTTTGTAATTAAAGAACTTCAAATTTCCCAATTTAAAAAAAACCACATTTGTTTATAGTTCTCATCTATCATATTCTGTTTAAATTTTGAATTTAGCATAACTAGGAGAAAATGAGAATATGCTTTAATGCCATTACAACGCATGTATAGTATTCTCCTAACATTAAGAGGAACATAATGTATACAAATGAAGTAATAAAATAATTATTATCAAACAACTTTAATGTGAAAACCTCTAGTAAGTAATATAAATACTCATTATGAATTATAAACTGTTAAAATAAGTAATCTTTAATAATATTACTAAGTACTTACATGATAATTATTACAGATATACAATTTATTTTTAAATAAAAATTGGGTATGATAAAAAAAAAAATACTCATATCATCTAAAATCTTTTGGAATAGATCAATACTTGAAAAAAAAAATTTGGTTTAAATTACAATAAAAACGCATGTATTTTTTATAGTTAAAAATAAAACTTATTTATAATATTTATCTGAAGTTAGTCCATAAATCTGGTCACAAGTTAAATTTTTAGTTTTTGTAAAGAAGTCTTCTACTTCTCTGTTATATGTATCTTGAAATGTTTCCCCGTCAGGAATAGTAAATAATGATTTAAATTTATTGAACATGATTTCCGCCTTATTTCGAATTCGGGTACACTTTTCAATATGTTCAGCTGTTTGTTGTTTGCTTAGACTCCATGCAGCTAAGTTACCAACATATTTTGTCACTTTTTTAATTGTATCGACAATTTCTTTGTGTTTTATTAGCATTAAGGCATTAATTTGCAAATCATTCAGTTTCTCCAATACATCTAATGCTACTTGATAATTAGCATGATCAGTACGTAGAGCTAAGCGTAATTTATGTATATAATCCAATAGATTAACCTCAATACTCAATAATTCGATATTGATTGATTTTTTTGGAACAGTTTTTTTCCACCCACTTTCTATATTTGATAATGCACCAACCATGAGACCTTTTAAATCAATTGGTAAGTCATTGTCTTCTGTAATTGAGTTAGAAACGTTTTGAATGTCTTTGCTTGCAGTATCATTTATATGTATCGATGATGCTACGTATGTTTTTGATGTCTTTCTTGTTTCTGAAGCTGAACCTGTGTCTGAAAACATAAATATAATAATGTATAGTAATTATTTATTTTCTTAAGAATATGTATAAAAAAGGTGTAAAACATTTACATAAATAAATACACGATAAAAAAAAGTACATAGGATACTGAAACTAGGAGTTTAGATACTTATTGTTTTTGCTTCGCTCACCTTAGAATAAGATGGCGTTTCATTACAATTATTTATTTTAGAGCAAGAGTAAATACTAAATTAAGACAAAATAAATCAGATTAGCAGGAGGTGGAAGTATATTGCTCATCAAGTAGAAACATTTTGCTTATCATACAGGATAAACTTGGTGGATGCATTGAATTAAAAGTAATTATAAATCATTGTATTTGAAAAAAAAATCCCAAGCAGACCTTCGGTATAAGTATTATTTATGCCAATTATATATTCAAACATTCAGTACGTTTTCACAAAAAGAACCAATCTAGCAATACATATTTAGTGTTTTTACTAATTATAATATAAATAATATTTATTTACAATAGCTAGACATAATATACTATACGTATTATTACTGTAAATGTTGTGTCAAAATTTTATCTATTGTTTTGTACATAAAGTTTGCAAATTTTCTAGAATAAGAATTAAATATACTTAAAAATGCACTACTGCAATATATTATTATGTTCCCATCTTATTATTTTAAACAAAATATTGCTGGGTAAAGCAATTGATTTCATAGATAAAAAAATTTCATAATCTCAAAAATACCAATAGCACAAAATTATAAAAAAAATGTAAAACTTCACTAGTACTAAATTACAAATTTGGTGTAAATTTCTAGATTTAAAAATCATTATTTTCAAAATTAAGAAGAAATAAGAAATCTTGATTTGACAAAATCATATTTTTGCAGATTTTGGTAGTTTTGCCAAATACATTAAATAACTATTGAGAAAATTGAAAAATTACCTCTTAGAAGTACCAACTACTCAGGTACATTAGGGGTATAATATAATATATTCTCTTTAGTGTATCTTACGTGTATTCATATAAAATACACAATATAACTATGTTTAATTTACATTTATTTTAAGTTTAATAATGATCAGTGGAAATTATATCTATATATATATATATATATATATGTAGCAAAGTAATTTTTTAAGAGGCGAGAATAGTGTGCTTAATTTGGCCGATTGTATTAATTTTTTTTGAATATGCAAAAATGTATACTTTGTTTTCAGATTAATTTCCAGAACTGGGCTTAACAATTTAGCTGACTGAGATGAGCGTGAATTGTTTCCACCAATTTAATATCAACTCCACCGGCTACTATTTATACAAACTATCTACCAACTTCACTAACTACTGTTCATAAAAACTATAATATATAGACTAAATAAATAGTTTTGCCTTTATAGGCTTAAATTTTTGCAGTACATTTGTTATTAATACACTGACTTCATTTAGCTGCATTTAAATTATGTTTGACATAATTCTTTTTATAAAATTTTTATATTAATACAGATTTCCACTAAGAATCGTTTTAACAAAAGAAATGATTTATCTACGAGTAAAGTAAAATACGCATTTTTACCACTCAACAACAGTCAACTCCCACATATGCATACATGCATATATATAACTATATCTTTCGTATATATATATTTTTTTTTTGTTGCTTATTTATGTTATAAACTTATCAAGTATCTAGTTAAAAAATCTGTCAGTAAGTTAATAACTAGTTAATTTTTAATTTAAATTTCGTTCAGAGTATGCTAAAAAAAATGATTTATCTTTAATACACAAAACATACCATTCCATATTTACCCTGAAAATACATCTTTATATTATATACAAAATATACTCCATGTTTACCCTGGCAATATATATACCTATGAACATAAGACTAGGTAGGTTATAAGCTCGGGAGTTTTATACAAATTTGTATATCGGTTAGTTGGTCCATTGATTAGCATTATGTGTTTACATGCATACTGCCTAGGTTCAAGTCCCCTATTATGACAGTCATTCCAGGGGGGGTCTGGCCATATATCATTATAATATATAATATAATGACAAAATAATAACAAACATCAATTGGATTTGGGAAAGAGATGGACCAGTAGGTCTGAGAAAATAGAAGATATAAGTGATGAATGATGATTATATTATTCTTATGACTAAAACATAAATGAACAAGCATAAAACAATATTATTAAAAATAAATAAATCTGTATCTATGAATTTTTATTTAGTTATATATAAATATATACTTTTAATTAATTTTAAATTTGTATTTTAACTTTTTGACAATAAATAAAATTATATTTTAATTTTATATATCTAGATAAATTCAATTTTTGCTATTACTAGCTTGAGTGCAACTCCTTTTGAGTGCGACATATTGTAAGTATATTGTTTTTTGAGTGCAATACCTCATACATAGAATTACTTTAGAGTCCAATTTGTATACTTAGGATTATGTATTTTATTGGGATTCAGAATAGTCAGTAACCGAAGTCTTTTGAGAAAAATTAAATTGTAAATTAATTAATTTTAAAAATATTCCACTCGTGAGAGAGCCTGGGCATTCGCTTCTAGAAGATAGTCTTTCACTCATAAAGTGTTTCTGTTGAATAGGCTGACAAAGTAGATATGTAATTCGAAAATATATCAAATTTTAATAAAAAACTCGCTGTAATGTAAAGGTTTTACACAACATTACAACTACACATAAATTATCCTATTAACAATTTTGAAAATTACCACAAGTCTAAAGATTTTCAATATATTTATCATTAAATATAATATAATGCAATAATAAATTAAATATTCGGATCTATAATAGGTACTCGGTAAAATACGTAGTTCAAACAAATAGAAAAAAAGATAATAAATATTAATTAAGTTGCAACAATAAGAAAATGTTTTATCATCTTGTCCACCATACAATATAAGATACCATCCATATAAACACTTTTTATATCCAGGTGCGGATCCAGAACTAAAATTTGGGTGGGGAGGTCATTTTTTTCAAAAGCACAAAAAGATAATATACAATAAAAATTTTTTCAAGTAATTTATTAACTAAAATTAAAATTTTATTAATTACTGTAAAATTTTTGAATTAAATGAGTTATAATAATAAACTCAAATAATGTCATTACGATTATGGACGTTGTCGTGTCAAGTATAGACGTATTTGTATAATATAGCTATATTAATTGAAAATAATTGTATCTTTTTATCATACATTCAAACATTTCAGCCGATAAATCGATTTATATATATATTTACTTGTGACTCGCCAAAAATATTATCGTCAATCAGTTTATATTAAATTGCTACTTAATATTCTTAGAAATTAGATGGGATTTATGATTTTATAAACAAGTGGCGATGTAGTATGGGTACACGTTATAAATACATTGTATAAAACAAAATATTAACTATTTAACAATATGTAAATATTAATTGTTTTAAACATTTTTAGTACAAAAAATTTTAAATGCAATTTATGTGTATATAATTTTTAAGTAAACATAAAGGACCTATCTTGATGTTTGTGAGGAAGAGGAGTTAATGACTGCGTTACTTTCGTAAACTTTTAAGATTAACAAAGAAAACCCAAAAAATTAGATCTACAGAGTTGGATTTAAACCGGTCTACTTCTATCAAAAGTTTGTTTAAACAATCAACCCTTTACCACTAGTTATCTAATTGAGAAGAAATGTGGTAGAAATGTCTCGTATTTTAACTTCAGATAACAGATGGTACTATATTTTGACTCTTAATATAGGTACCTACACATATTTTGAACGAATGTCTTGGTTGTAGAAGTACGACCTGTAGACAGAGAAATGTTCAGTCGTACATTAAAATGTCCAGGCAACTCGAATTCATCCTTTACGGTGTTGAAAAACACAGGGAAAAGTTGCACAAAGCCAATTTAGCAAATTTGAAATGATAAGATGACGATGGAATGGTTTTCTTTTGGGCAATCTATAGGGTAAACACAGAGCGTAAACAATGTGTAATACAGTGTATCTATACTTCGTGTTTTCAATCATAAATCTAATGCACAACAGCAATAGAAACTGAAAAAAAATACCATATAGGTATGTAACTTTTTTTTCTTCTATAATCAAGAACCAATCAAATGTGTTGTGATTAGTTTTTAATATATTTATTTATTTAGCTCTTCAAAGATAATGGGCCCACTGAACAAGTGTTTGTACCTAATATTTAATAATAAGACATTTGGTTATGGGAATTGTTAGTATTAGTTATAGTAGAATACTTATAAATAAAATAACACTAAATAGATCATTTACCTTTTGTTTTACAATTTTGTTCTGATGAACTATCGGTATCAATACTACTGGTATTTAATTTATCTGAACTCTTAGAATTTTCTTTGCTTAATCTTGATCGCTTTGGTACTTCTGCATCATTCTCATAATCAGAATATTTTTTTGGTTTGATTTTACGCCCAGAACGTGAAACATGTCCTACATTTGAGCCATTTCCAGTAGAAATTTCACTACTTGAGCTACTCCTATCCTTTACTTTTGATGCCAATTTTGTTGATTTACTATTATCCAATGAAACCTCAGTGGAAATTGCTGCTTTATTGTTTTCTAATGATATCTCACTGGATTTTGTTGTTTTACTACTATCCAATGATTCCTCAATGGACTTTGTTGTTGTACTATTATCCAATAATACCTCACTAGATTCCGGAACAGATTCGATTACATCCAAAGTTTCCGAATTTGTATCAGCTGTTTCATTAAGTATTTCATCAGCTACAGTGTTAGTAACTGTAGTCTCAGCATTCTGTAAATCATTATTTGTTCATTATGTAGGTAATATTATAATCAGTTTAATTTAAAAGTATAGGTACTAGCCGACTAACAAAAACCGGTCGTAAAATTAAACGGGTATGAAATGTCCATATTTGTAAAAGATATTCTTCATCAAGTTTAAAAGTTTTTGAAATTTTCCCAGCAATGTATTTTCATGACGTTAATTAGTTATTTTTCTACATAATTGTCAAGTTGATTCAAACACTTTAGTGAGATGATAATATTGTTTATAGATAAGTTGCATACTAATATATGCTTTACTTCTGCGTTACTTTTCATTAGGTAGCGAAGATTCAATTTATGCGCCTAATTTCAATTTTACAACAAGGTTTAATGTATAATACCAAGTAGCAGACTAATGAATTCTTAACAAGCAAAAATTTTATGTCATTCGTAACATTATTGAAATAGAGAAGTAGTTCACAATTAACAAAATTCTGGACAGGCTATTCTACACATTGAAATTAAATGCACAAATTAATTTTTGCAAAACATAAATAAATCATTTTCTCTAGCAAT
The DNA here is from genome assembly GCA_025469235.1 of Pemphigus obesinymphae. NCBI lineage: Eukaryota > Metazoa > Arthropoda > Insecta > Hemiptera > Aphididae > Pemphigus > Pemphigus obesinymphae. The sequence goes on along the minus strand of JAIPRL010002799.1, from coordinate 6,747 downwards.
TAGACACACTCTGGTCTGCAAAAATTATTAAGTACCATTTGACAAAAATGTTTAGACTTGAAAATTATGTAGAGAAATAACTAACAACAATTTAGGTCTATTTAGTTTATCTAATTTAGTATAGGTCTTCCATTATTTACTACTACTAGTCATTATTATATACATTATATATAACAACAATAAGAATAATTAAAAATTAATCAACAAACTGAAAATATCGGTGAATTAATTTTTTTCATTTTATATATATCTACAAGTAAATATCCTTTTCATTAATTTAAATATTTTTTCCATCTAAAAGTTGGTTATAGTTATAGGTAATCATAATATTTGATTCAAACGCATGGGCTTCCATTTCCACAAATGGTAATTATAGATTTATAATCAATAAATAACATAATATAAGGAAAGTGTGTAATTGCATATTTTCACGTGAATCCCATACAAATTGTATTACCTACTTGTTTAATTTTTAATTGCAGTTGTGTTCAAAACACACATAGGTAATTAAACATTTAATTTGATACAATCGGACATATTCAGACATATAGTAATTTCCAGTCTTGGGAAAATTACTTTTTAAATGTAATACAATTACAATTACTAATTATATTTTTAAAATATAGTGACATTACATTTTCGTAATTACTACTAAAATTAATGAACAATTTTGGAAGGTTTTGAATGAAAAAAAAACGAGAAAATCTGTAGTATCCTGATTTTTTTTTTCAAGCAAAGAACATCCCAAAAAAGTTTTAAAAATAAATATAAAGTCAGTTTAAGTATTTATTTATAACAAACTATTTTATTTAATTATTTATAGCATTAAGTTAGCCAATTAAAAAAAAAATTCTGGCACACTAAAATCGAAATGTAGAACAGAGAAATGAATTAAATTGATTGTATTTTATTATAACACTTAGTAAATTTAATTATTAATATTATGCAAATTTATAATTTAAATTAGGTACTTCACTTCCTATCACTGTTAATTTCCATGTTGTGAAACTATGTACTAAAAACGGAAATCAATTTTGGATTCTAATTGTGTTAAGATTGCAGTGTGAAATCTTTACTAACCTGTTTTGCAATATTCTGCGCTCTTTCAATAACACTATCTTTCAATGCTTCTACCAATACTATAGGTGATGTTTGAGATTCCTTGAGCTTTGTATTTTCTGAAACTTTAGACTTATGTGGCGTAGATTTCTTAGATGTTTCAGGTTTTACATCAGACAATCTTCTTTTTGTTCCTTTAGAAATAGCTATACCCAAACTCTTTCTGGGTGCAACAACTTTTTTACCTTTTGATAAATTTAAATCATCTGTTATCTTTCCTTCGCTTTCTGAAACGGATTCACTAATTTTTTCAATTTCAGAAATATTTATTGATTCTTCTGCTGGTAGTTCTTGCTCAATGGTACTTGTATTACTTGGCGTTATTGAAACTTGAGAATCATTTTCAAGGAGAATCGAAGCCCCTAAATCTCCTGTATCACCCTCAATTTCTAAAAGCGCCTCAGTAAAATATTTACGTTTATTTGGTTTTCCTAGTTTAGACTTGTTATCTTGATATGGACAAAGATCTTCTGGTTTACACTCTGCACGCTCACCAGTTCCATAAAAATATACATTGTATCTTACACGTGATGGTGTATCACCTTTAACACCAGAAACAATGGCTGGCCAAGCAGGATAACCTCGTATTTTTGCAAAGACCTTGTCTTTGATGTTAAATGTTTTTTTTGAAGCCATTGAATAAAATCTAAAAAATTCATAAATAATTAATTAGGCAAGTTTGTAAATAACATAGGCACCTAGTTTTCCAATTTAAATTATTTAATTCACAAATGCACTTAAGCTATGATATAAATTGAAAAATGTAGGTAATAATTTAAAACAACTATTAGTATCAAGTCTGAATCCAAGGCAAAAAGTCTAAAATAAAAATGATTGTAGGTAGGTATATAACTAATATTAAATAAATTATTATTATTAATAGGTACATTTTGTTTCCTAATAAATAGGTACAATATCAAAATTGATTAATATTTTAAAAATATAATAATGTAAGTACCTAGGCTAAGGGCCGTCATTTCAGTTTTTTTTCAGGTGTGCGGGGGTTTTTAGGCAGGCAGCAGAAAAAAAAAGGGTCGTCTTCCACTTTTTCTATATTCTATGATGACGGCGAATTAGAGCATTGGCTAAATTTAAATAAGTAGTGGTGCCATTGCACACCCTGACCCCCCTCCCAAATGACGCCCCTGACCTAGGTACAATAAACTTTGTAGTTTAATATTAATATTTAAATAGATATTAAAATAAAAAATAAGATAATACATACAATTCTGAGTAAAAGATTAGATTTGTTTTATTTTATACACACTCAACTCGAATGGTTAACAAAACAATGGGGGGGCTTAGACCTTAGGCCTCCTAATGTTGCTACAGAACATAATATAGTTCAATATCTATAAAATAGGTATGTGGCATCATTTAGGCATCATACATAGATACAATATAATAAAAGAAAATGTATCACGGATTCACGTACTTTTTGGCCGATTATGTCTACTGTTGTGCTTTCTAGTATAACTCAAAAAATTAACACAAACATTCATTAATGGTGTCAAAAATAACTAATTGTGCAATTTAAATGATTTACAAATATAAATTGAATTGTAGGGTGTAATAAAATAGTAACTCTAATTGGTACGACAAAATCCGGAAAACTACCGCGAAAATGTATAAATGGCGGCAATCATTTGTGACAATGAATAACGATTCAATTCACAAACTTTATAACGTGTTTACTTACTTTCAAGACAATCTGGAACAAAATTGTACGTCTATTTAAAATGCAAAACAAATATATACGACTGGCTATAAATTTAAACGGTATTCCACATAAAACGACACGATTTAATTCCTAAATGTTGAAAGTGGAAACGGAATCAACCCGGTCTATACTCACGCCAAGATAATATTTCACCGATAAATCGCAGGACACAGGAAAACGGAATATAAACAAAACCTAGTCAAAGGTTGATTGTAATTGGTCCTCCAAATTATATCCAAATAAAATATGGCATCTCTTGGTTAGGTAACCATGGTTTAGGTAACATAACCACGGTAACATTTATTATCCATTCCTTGGTACATGGCTCCAAGATTTGAATTTTGAATGATAATGTGGAGGGACATTAATAACACCGATAACAAAATTCAACAAATTAGGAATGCCCTATAATATCTATAAACCTTGAAGAAAGCCTACTCTCTGAGTGAGTATATGAAAACGTGTTAAATTCCCGGTTTTTAAACTTATTTAAAATAATAAACAATAGTTTCATAAACAATAAACATATTTATGTAACACGTATTTTTCATAAGCAATTGAAAATTGTAAAATGATCACTCTTTTAAGTATCAAACATTACAGATGTAAAATACTTACAAAAAAAAAAAATACTCTGTCAAAAGTTAGAAAAAGTTTTCTTCTTTTATTTGGTGCCAATATTAATGTTATAATAACACAATAATAAAAAATGGTAGGTACTAATATCAATATTTTTAAATTGTTAGATTTTGATTTTTCTTAAAATATCATTAAAATGTACTATACAAAACCCCTTAAAAACGGGCGTATGGCATATTATACAAAATAAATCATGCAAAGTAATAAATAATACTATAGAACAATAATATAACAGTGTAATAGAACAATGCAATAATGTATAAAGGGGATATTGGATATTATCATCTTTCAAGTCGTTATTGTGTACTGAAGATGGTAACTTTGTTACCGAAATACGTATTTACCAAAATAAAGTAAATATTTTTGTGGAATTGAGTCAATTATTATTAGAGCATCGCACGTTGCCTACTTGAGACACTAGGCGTAAGTCTCTTAGGTTGCCTATCCCACAAATAATTAGGCGCATGTCATTTAGGTTACCTATCCGGGAACCATTCAGGCACAAAAAAATATTTTCTTTTTTATCGTGTGGCTTGACGCCACTGGTCCTTTGGTTTGTCGTGCTCCCCGTTCAAACACAAGGTGTCTACAACATTTTCATCTACAATCTATATGATAAAAACAATATTTGAAAAAATGTCAATTTACACATTTATTCACTAAACGTCTCAATCCTTAATTTATATATTTTACAATAACATTTTCTAAATAATTAGCCATATTTAAAATTTGTTAATATTTATATATTTTTAATTAACGTATATTACCTTATATTTTATTAGATATTATTATTTTCCTTTACACATTTCTTCATAAAACTATTGTGAAAATCGAAAATAACCTCTTTAAAGTAGGTACCAATTAAAATTAATTTTCTATCGGTAAGCCCTTGAAAAAGTGTAACTGTATACAATACTTAATATATATATTAACATATTGTATATAAAATTAAAACTACTAAATTAAGTACTATACAATTTTGAAAAAATTATCATGTCATAATTTTACAATAAATATTTTAGATAAATTTTAAGTACCCGGAATTTTACGATTTATAACGGTTATCGGTAATTTTTCTTCGCGTTTAATTATGTGGCAAAAACTGCAGCACAGATATAAACTTTTTTATATATAAAAATTTTTTTTGTTTTTAATTTTAATTAACTTTTATTATTTAATATTGTTTAAAATACAATAATTTAAATGGAAATATTATAAACCTATAAAAATGGTGGTGAATTCCAGACTAGATATTGAACAATATACTTAAAATATAATATCTTAATTTAATGTAATACATACCTACAAGTTATAAGTTATAACTGTTTATCGAATATCGATTATTTTTTTTGTTGTTGTTCATTATCGGTTATATCAACTATAGCTATTTGGTTAGATCTACTATAACTATAACTATAACTAAGTACCTACCTATATTATAACTCAGTGGCGTACACAGGAATTTTCTATGGGAGGGGGGAAATGAATATATTTCTTACAACGTTTACTTCCAACCTCAAACCATTACTTACAGTTTACCAACTAACACTTATACAATAATATAAAATAGAACATGTCATTATCATAAAAAGAATGTATAATTGATAAAAAATATTTTCATTACAAAAACACTATAAAGGCAAAGAATTCTAAAAAAAAAGTCAAATCTATCCCCATATCTCCCCATGTGTACGACACTGCTATAACTACTATTACTATATTTATAGTTAAATCACAGAATAGATTTCTGAATAGAATTCTGTGTTTAAATCAACTAATCGTTTCGTCAAGAAAACGTCGGTGTCCGGATTAGGGTCCCACGCGTGAGCTGTGTTCTGTAAACATTTTAGTATTTTCATATTATTCACAATTTTGTATTCAATATTCATTGAATAATTTTATTATTCTGTTGTATCATATTATTATATCTAATTTTTATTTTTGACCAATTCTCAAAATATTATTTAAAATTAATAAACTTTCTACCCAAAAGTTATATATTTATATAAATACATAGAAAAAAAAATTGTAATATTATATATATATATATAATGTCGGTATTAACTATTAACCAAGATAAATTTATATTCTTTATTTTCCAATTTAATATTTATAATAATTTTCTATTAAATCGATAGATTTTCGTTACACTTGAACTAGAACAAATTTACTATAAGAAATATTTATACTCAAATCTAACTATAGTAGTATATCTATATTAAAAACTGTATAGGTACATACAAAAAATGTAATTAAATATAAAACACATCATTATAAATTACATTCCAAAATTATATTTAATAAATAATATATAAAATAGTAAAAAATATATAATTAAATTCTATGTCAACGTCGCCCCATCACCGAGCGAGCTGTTCGTCACTCGATAACCGCGAAAATGAATAATAGCATTGATTATATATAATAGTATTTATAATCAATGATAATAGGAACGTATTTCAATCGTGCTATTTCCTACATATATTTTTAAACTCTAATTAGGTCTACCTTAGTGTTTTCGTAACAATGGAAAACAATTTTTACTTTCAATAATAATATTTTGAAAATGCATTACAATATAAATATATATAATTGTTAATATTTAAATCAATAGGTATCTAACTTAATAATAAGTAATTTTCTACAATTTTAGAGGGGGGAGATCGCCCCGTCGTCCCTACGAACGAGCCGCTACTGATAGTAGGTATAGACTACTAAAAAAAAAATCAAATCACTGTAAGACTGTTATACACTCGGAATCTAAAATACAAAAATAAGCCCCATAAACTGGGGGGATATGATGGCCCCTATGGCCCTCTCACTGGCTACGTCACTGAAACACAACAATATACATACACTACATATACTTTACCATGATAAATCACTATTTTACTATGCCAACCAAAGCACAGCTGTAAATTTCAATCAGAATAAACTTAATTATTTATAAAATACGATGTCTAAAAAGTTTGAAAGCGTTTTACTACTTTACGTAGACCTAACTTGATATTGAAATGGTCAGTGGTGTATTTAGGAAGAGTTGGTAGTATTTTTTCCGAGGGAGGTAAAATTGAAACGGTGTTTTTTGTATGGTATTTTTAAAATGTTTAAAGCGTCAGGTATTCTGTGTGATAAAAGAATCCCTATTAGGTTAAAAGGTAAATTTTATAAGGCAGTGGTGAGACCTGCAATGATGTATGGAACGGAATTTTGGGCAGTAGGTAGAAAGATAGAACAGAGAATGAGTGTAGCTGAGATGAGAATGTTAA
>JAIPRL010002798.1:28292-54278 GCA_025469235.1 Pemphigus obesinymphae | reverse complement strand
TCTCCACACCCAAGTACGCAATTTTGTTTTCCCCGCGAACATCCGAGATGGGAAAACTCGCCTATATTCTTTTTAAGACTTCTCATACTTTTTGACAAGTTTTATGCCGGCTGTCGACCTGACGCAATCTCAATTATTCGACTTCTACGACAGGCACGAGGAAACCGTGGAGGTATTTTTAGCCCTCTCCACAGGGGCAAATATTGTTAAATAATTAATTTTAAAAATATTCCGCCTACGGCGGACACTGGCGTTCGCTTCCTAGAAGATAGTCGTTCACTCCTAAAGTGTAAACTGTTGACAAAATAAGTAATCCGAAAATTGATTGAACTAACTATTCTCGGATTTTAATAAGAACTCGAATAACTCGCTACGCTTGGTTCTCGTCTTAGTGTAACATGTTTTATTCAATCTCAATATAAATTTGATCAAAATTTTAAGAAATATTTACCGTTAAATATAATATTGGTATAAAATAAAATAAAAAAGTATAATATAATATAGTAGCACCAACATGCATGTGGATTGCGGAACAATAAGAAATAAGTAACGTGTATTTACTGTGTGTTCGTGACGCGTGCACATGTCTATATTTATTTATTATTTATTTAATTTATTCTTTTATTATTGGTAAATATTATACTATTATATTATAGTAAATAAAAATTCAATATCTTATTAACAGAAAATTGAAATAAAACAACTTGGAAGACCTGTTTAGTAAAACGAAAGTTAGACATTTGAATTTTGAGTATAAAACATGTAAGTTTTATTATTTTATAATTTTCGTTTTTTGAAAGACGTATTTATATATTTGTTTTTATATATGGTATTAGTTTTGGTTTAATAAATATCTTTTAAATTAGTACCTACATAATTATTATTGTATTCAATGCTTTTCAAAAGTGAATAATTTTTAATCGCTCTCCCACTTTCAAAGCCCACGAGCCACCACTGGTTAGGTATTGGTTATATTAATACCTAGGTTATATTAATACCAACAAATTATTAGGCATGAAAAATGTATACAAAATGCATGTATAACTTATAAAAAAGTAAAAAAAAACAACATATCCTTTCTTTACCAAACCCATCAATTTAAATATAATTACATAGCTGCATACAGTTTTCAGAACGACGTCATCAGAAAAATAAATATGTAGGTATATAATAAGAAAAATCACATATAAAAAATGTCATGATACAATAAATGGCGTAAAGCTGATACAACCGCTGCGGCGCGGCATGTTCGACAACCTATAATATTGGTATTTTGCAAAATACCATTATAGTTTTTTAGAAATAAATTACTCGATATAGGTATGTATTATCAACATCGTATAATCACAATGAATCACAGATGCTAAATAATTCAATATTTAAATTATTTGTAATATAATATTATTATTATTATATTATAGGTACATTATAACATAATAGTTGTAGTACTAAATAATTATAAACGTATTACTTGCAATATACTATATGTAAAAAGTTGGTTGTTTTGTATTTTATTTAAAATAATAAAAATAAATAATTTAGCGTTCAAAAATCGTGTTTGTATTCTAAATATTTAATCGTATGGGAATTATTCAAGGATTAATCAAGTACCCCTCTCGATTTTAACAGAAAAATGGACCAAATTTCAACACACTAATATGAATGATGTCATTAACTTGTTGTTTGTTTTTCTGTGATCTGTATAGGTACTTATATTTTTATAATAAATACTTGTTTTTGAGGTTATTATAAAAATTATTTGGAAAAAATGTTCAAAAACATGATTTTACATTAGATATTTAATATAAATACCAAATATTCGGTTTGGATTGTTTTTAAGGAAAAATTTGGATTTTTTTCTAATAATATCAAGAATTTTTATTTTAATACATGAACTCAGTTTGTATTGAGTGTATGAATATTGAACAATTTAAGAAACACTGTCAATAGTCTACAATACCGTACATAAATACGACGGTACTCGCTAGTTCCAGGTGTCCTTGAACTATAATGTTGTATATTTTTTTTAATCCGTTAATTATAATTGTTGTACATCCAAAAATACATTTTTGTTTTGCCGAACAAAAAGCCATAAAATAACACGTATTAATAATGGATTTTCTCGTTACTTCTTTTTTTAAATAATAATAGGTATATACATTTTTTAATATATAGATTATTATGGAACTAACAGGGCTCAGAAAGATAAGAGAAGAAGAATTTTAAAAATAATATATAGTTAATACATATTTTATTTTATTTTAAGTAGGTATAAGTTGTATAACGGGAATGCAAGTAATAAGTGGCGTCGGTGGATGACATAGTGATTCATACGTGTCAATAAGGAAATATTTAGAGTCTTAGCCCCCATTCCCCAACATTTTCAATAGAACCCTGTCACCACATCTAGTGATATACAATCGATACATTCACCTTATATAATATAGTTTTAGAAACACATATAATATATGTGATAAATGGTAACATTCATAAGTATTCATTGGGGGATTAGGTGAGAGACATGTCCCCCTGGAGAGTTTAAAAACCATGTAAAACGAGATTTCTTTGAAAATTTAAAAAAATATTAATGTGGGTAATTTATTTAAGTAAATATCAGTATGAAAATATTATATGATTAGATTCACCATTGTCACCATTTAGTGGATTTTGCAAATACATTTCTTGTATTGATCCTTTATTTGTAAAATAATTTATTAGAATTTTGAATTAATTTGAGAGATTTATTAATTTATATGAAAATGTATAAATTAAATATATAAAATCTATGATAAAACAATTAAAATGGAAAAATGAATTTACATTAAAAATCATATTTCTCTAAAAAATAAAAATCCAATATAACCCAACCAATGGAAATTAAATCATAATGTTCTTATAGTTATCTAAATATTATATTAAAAAAATTGTATGCTTAAGTCAAATTTTCAATTTTTTTCTTTAGTCGAATAATAATTAAATAATGATTCTTTGGAAGTACCAAATCTGTAAATGTAGAATTTGATCTGTATGATTGAATGGGTGTAGGAGAAGTACATGACACTGGAGAATTCCCTGATTATGGAATATTTCTAAAATCAGTAATCGGAATAATAATCTCAAAAATGAGTTGGAATTATCCCCGGAAAAATAATCACAAAATTTTTGAAGCGGTTATAACTTCGTTAATTTTTGGTTTAGGCCATTGTTTAGGCATCAGAATTAATTTTAAAAATGTATCTATCTGAATCCGGTATAAAAAATGAATTGATATTTAAATTTTTAATATCTACAGCGAGCCTGTGTTCAAGAATTTGGGTTTTTTTCAATAACTATTTTTGACACTAGATTATTCGAATAGGTAAATTTTTTAAATTAATTTTAATGTATCAACCGTGGCTCTAAACATAAAATTCAATTTATAAAATTTAAAACTGCTGTTAATCAATTGGAATTTTGAATTTATAAACATGGTTAATACTGCATCAAAATTAATTAAAAAAATAATTATTTTCGAATGCGGTGTCAAAAATAAAAGTTGCTATTTTTAAAAAACTCAAGTTATTGAACACACGCACACCGAAAGGGTTAAACATTTAAATATTAAATCCTATTTTTGATTCCGGATTCAGATAGATACATTTTTTAATTTAATTTTAATGCCTAAACTATTTAAGTTATAGCCGCTTCAAAAATGTAGGGATTATTATTCCAACTCATTTTTGGTAATTATTTTTGCGGGGATTATTATTCCGGTATTCGCTAAAACCTGTAGTAAATATAAAAATATTGTAATTTATTTTAATTTGTACCCCTCTGAAATTAATCCTATGGGAGCTAATGGTAACATATAGGTAAGTACTAGTGGCGTATTTACTGGGGGTGATCTAGGTGATATATCAGATATCACATACCATAGCCATCTTTAAAAGAAATTATTTCAATTTTTTTTTTTTAAATTTCAACCGTGACTTTATTTGTAATCAGTGTGTTATCCTGTAATAAATAGTTTATCGTATTTTTTATGATTGTAAATATAAATAACGGTTCCTATATTTCCATATTATATACCTTATCTATAAATAGTTTCATAATGATAAACATCCATCACAATAATCATATAGAAGAAAAGTTGGCAAAAATGGCTTGAAAACCCCGTAGAATGGATATTATTTTGTAATATAATAAATTGTCAAATAAAGAATTTGATAATAAAAAATTTAAGTATCAAAATAAGTTTGTTACATATAATAAACAATAAACAGTATAGATAAAACAAACCAGAATCATGTTAAAAAACATGGCCTATATAAATGCACGTATATTAGGGAATCTGGAAGGGGGCAGAGTTCAACTGATACCCCAATTTTTTTTTTTTTTGGCTGCATTCGATTGCATGCGTTTGAAAAAATAAAAGCAAATAGTGTCCGAATTACATGCGGCATTTAAAATGGGTCTGTCCAGAATACATTCCGTGTTTAAAATAGATCTGTCCGAATTGCATAATTCATATATAATATATATAATAAATATATTTATATTATTAAGACCTACTAGGAAGAATTAATAAGCACAATTGTATATCACAATATGAAGAAATAATAATTTGAAGAATTGAAAAATGAAGAAAAATCGAAATATTGAAAAACAAACCTTTTTATGTAAATATAATTAATGTAATGGACTAATATGACGAAATTTTAAAATTTTAAAAATCAAAACATTTTTAACCACACCAGTGATTATTTTTTTACCGACAGTCCTTAGTCTGTTAAAGCGAAAATTAAAATGTTACATAGTTAAATTTTTAGTTAGTTAGATAGCCTTATTTTAAATAGGTACTGCATGCAATTCGGACGAATTGGACCATTTCAAACCAATTTTAAACGCTGCATGCAAGTCTAACGTTTTTTTAATTTTGATATGCAATTCAGATGCTCCGATTTTTCTGATATCACCCCCTAGACTTCCGTCTTCCTTATCTTAAGTACGCTACTGATATATACTACGTTGTCCGTTGGATAATAATAGTTTTGTACGGACTAGTGTATATCACAGTGTAACTATTGTTCTTACCAAGATTTTAAAACATGCATTGTGATATTAATCGTGGTTATCACTAATCAGCTTATTGTCATTTTTGTAATTGTGTTGTTTATAGAGCGTGTTTTCCGTCCGATTCTCAGAAAATCTTGGCGATATAATTCATTTATATTATTTATCGTTATGAATTATGATTACCAATACTAAATTTGTAGAGATTCACAGAAACCATTTGGATTTATGACCAGATTTGATTACAACGTTTCCATTTGTTTAATTTTCACAGGTTTGTGTTATTTCGTGAGAACATTCTCCGGTATTAATCTTCTCGAGAATTAGTGGTGCCATTTGGACAATGTAACGTACATATTTGCGTATTTAAAATTAAATATAATGGCAATTTGGCCCGTGTTATAGATAGTGATTACTGCCTTTCACTGGTCTAGTTACAAATTCAAAATATCATGAATTTTTTACCATCTATAAAACACGATAAGTCATATCTGCGCTAGCTACTTTTTACTATTATATTGGAAAATAAGCGAGGTATTTTATTTGTGCTGTATTGAAAATTCCAGACAGGGATGAGGCCTGCATAAAAATATGCGTATTAAAAAATAATTGAAAATTGACGCCACTGTGGAGAATATCTTTACTCACATATATTTGAAAATGTAAATAAAACAGTACAAAATTAAATCAACGAGTAGGTACACTAACCTGTACTGCAGATATTTCTAATGTATATAATAAAAATGTTATTAATTATATGAACATTTTGTGCCTATTTTATATTATTATAATAATTTAAGGTTTTGAGTGAAGCGAAGAATAACTATATTGGTTTACCAATGTTTGTTTGTCTGTATACATATTTTCTCGTTCAAGAAGGTGAGCAGGAATTTAGGAGTAGAGTTTCTTCAGTATAAATGTATTTTTTCGGGTAGAAGGAGTTAAGTAGGAGTTATTCGGATAAAAGGCTTTCTGATAATAAATGTATTCTAGTTAGTATACTATAATAATATATATATATATAATATACTTGGTTAATATTTGACAGTGCACATGATGATTTTTTAATAATAATTTTAGTGTAAAAATTGTACATTTTATGTTAAATGAACGATAATATTTACAGTTTTATTACAATCATATTAATTCAAACTATATTATATAAAATGCAATATTTTAAAGTTAGACCATACTCAATGGACGGATCAACTATAGAGACCGATCTAGATAATATTTTTAAATTAAATTTAGATTGGCTTTTACATTAAATTAATAGATCTAAATAAAAAATAAAAATTAGATCTAAAATTTAACTTCTTAGAACCGATGGACACGATTCTGACTTTTCCACAGAACCAGGCACTATCATAGGCTAATGTTATCAATGGCGCAAAAGGGTTTTCAAATTGATTTTTCATTTTTCCGTCAGTCATCTTATTTGAATGGACCAAATTATTTGTGTAAAGGAGGCGCAAAATTTTCATTTTCTGCTTTTAGTGTATTATTTTATCTATAATCGAACGACGAACTTTTATGTATAGAGATTAATTTTTGTTTAATTACTTATCGTTATTATACGGGTACCATAGTATGCAATGTTGGCTTGAAAAACCCAACCCGAAAAAACCCACAGGGTTTTATTGGATTTAACCCACCTAAAAAAACCCACCCAATACACCAACCAAAATTAAAACATTTTACTATAGTTAAATAAAATATATTAAATTTTTTTTCATCCAATAGGAAATATTAAAATTTCTAATTAGAAAATTAAAAATTCAAAGAACTATAGAAATATTCATGTGTTTGGTAATAATAATAATATTATGTAGGTAATAAAGTTAATACAAATTATATTATTATTATATAGTATAATATAATTTATTATATTAAATTATAGTAATATGTTAATGGCCTTGTCCAGGACTGGTTGCTTATGGCCTATGGGTAATAAATTATAAAAGTAAAACAAAATTATTATTAAATGTTTTTAAAACATACAGTGCATGTAATATACGGGGTAAAAATATTTTTATTGGGTTGAAATGTGTTTAAAAAAAAATAGCCTATTAAAACCCACCTAAAAAATTTTCTTAAAAAAACCCAGAGTAATATTTGGCTATTTCGGGTTTTATGGAAAATATCCAATTTAACCCAACCCATTTGGGTTTTTTCCAACCCAGATAGTATGGCATAATTTATTGTACTTCAGACTTTGAATTTACGGTATTTAAAAGGTTATTATATTATAATTTATAAATAAATAATTGAACTTTATAACTTTTTAAATCATAAAAGTTATAAGATACTTATGTTACCTGTTAATATTAATTTAGAAAATCATGTAACTCTTTATATAAGTACTTAAAAAACTAAATTTGGATAAAGTACAAATCTAATAGCTATTTTAATTTTAAAATCCTTTATTTAAGAAAAAGGCTCTAATAATATAATTCTCCATTGTGTACAACTTTGGCCTTATACTTTTGAAACTTACTCCAGGTGAAATTTTATATTTCGAATGCACATGCTATAAAGATAAAAAAAAAACAGAACATTTATCACACTTAAACAAGTCACCTTATAAATAATTATTGTCTACATTTACTTGATTATATACTCAAATACCGAGTATAATAAAACGAAGGCAGATTTAAATTTCGAAAAAATATTTTACGGAAAATTCCACTCCTCACATTACATTATATTACAAGTTTACCAATTCTATGATCACCAAGATATTATTTTCTTTTGTATTTCTAATAATATTTTTTTAATGACTTTCTAATATAAAATTTTTTTTATTTTAATAATACTTGACCCCTCTCCTTCTCGCTTTCTGAAACATCCCTTCCATCACAGAATGTGCAACTAAGATGCGACCCGTCCATATCGTTCGTAAAACTCGGCAGAGTATCCTAAATGTACACTTCCTGCAGATAGAATTCATTCTATGAGAACGATAAGTGGAGACAATATTAAAAAATACTACAAATCTTATTTTATATACAATAATAACCTATTTTGATATACAGTATTATCACATTACAACATTTTTGATTGCCAAATACAATATTATAATACATACAACGTATAGTTTAAAAAAATTAAAACATGGAAATTAAGGAAATAAAAAAATTAAATGTTGTAACCAATAGAGGAAGCGGCCGAATTGGCTTTCGTTTGGATTTGTGCCTATCACTGATGTGTGCTCAATTGGTCTCTGTCTCCCCTATACTAACCAAATTGGCCCCCACAGATAGATACGCATACATATTATGTTATGTGGGTATATTTGCCTTCTACATTGGGGCATACCTCATAAACTGACGAACTTAATACAATTAACATAGGTACCTACTGAATATTATATCGGTAAAAGAACGGCAGTTCATTTTGTGTAAATACTAAATATTGATAAAATTTTAAATACAGGAAAATATCAAACGTTCATTATGAATAAACTACAATGTTATTATCAAACATTTTATAATTTAAATTTACATTTGATTTTTTTGATCAAATGGTATACATATATTTTACTGTATTCACATATTAACAAGTTACACATCTAATCCATTTTCAAACGGGAACTAATTTGGATACTCCCTGAATAACAAAGGTAACAAAACTGGAACCAATTTGATATCATCTGGAGTAGTAGCGGATTTAGTGGATATAATTCAAGTTACCAAATGTCCCGGGAACATACGATTTGTGTTGCAAATGTAATATCCTACCGCCATGTCTATATATGCTGTAAAAACGTGTAATTGAAACGTTTTTTATTTTTATTATTTTTAAATTAATAATCTACTAACTTAGATTACCTATATAAACAATTTAAAAACATGAGTTTATATATAATATTTTTGTACAGTCTGTTTTACATACATACTCACCACAGACAAGTATAATTTATGATAATATTACAAACCAGAGTAATGTACAACAAACAAATATACAATTAGAAGTTTAATTTTTTAATTTTAATGGCACCTACATATGTATATGTATACTAGTTCGAAAGACTTTTTTCCCCCCTGTTTTTGAAACGATTTTTTTTTTTTAACGGGACCTCTAACACTTCGAAAGACATTTTTTAGTTTAAATCTTGAATTACGAACCCCAGAAAATCTGATATACCTACTCCGGCCACTATTAATACCTAAATACGTCACTGATCCGGAAGAAATTAAGGATGAAAGAAATTTGATTTTTGTTAATCGATCGGATAGTATTAAATAAGATATATGGAAGAGGAAATTTTTTTAATTGGAAGTAAGTGTGATATATTTTATTTGTAAATTGATACACAAACCGGGATCAAAGTGGGAGTGTAAGAGGACTCAGTCCCCTTACCTCTGACGATGGTTAAAATGTGCCCCTTTTAACAATTTCTCCGTAAGGTACGCCGGAACGCTCAAATTATAACGAAATATTAATCAATATAATTCAAAAATGAATTTTATTTAATTCCTTATTATGTTTGTTGAATTTTTTTTTATTTTGTTTAGTTATTTAATGTTAAAGCAAACAATTGCAAAAGAAAATTCAATGTATTTTCTTTCATAACCTTACCTTATATATTACTATTTACTAGGTAGTAATTACTTATTTTACTTTAATATATATATGTACTAAGATAATAATAATAATATTATATGTTATAATATAATATGTTTAATATATATTTTTTATGAATGTTAAATGTTAATCAAATGTTTTTATTTTTGAATTTCTGTTATTTGATGTTAAAGAAAACATATAGGTACTAAATTAATTAGAATTTATGTTTCTATTTAAGTACTTTACCTATAATTATTTTATCTTAAAATAGCTCTTTATAAAATAGATTGTAAAATTGGGTTTCATATATTATATACAACGTGATTTTTTTAAGCATGTTCACCCCATTTTTAACCATGTATAATGCGTACATTTTAATTGTATTTCTTGTACGATTTAAAGCACTAATTACATATTTGTATGAAATAATTCATTTTTATAGTATATTTTATCTGGGTGATTTTTTAGTTTTTAGTTTTCTTAAATGGTAATCACCATATTATATAACTATTTATATTATGAAAAAAATATTCTCTTTCAAAATATTGACATTTTTATAAAAAAAAACTATTTATTTCATAAAAATGTAGTAGGTGTTATAAGTGCTTCAAATTTTTCATAAAATAGCTATTAATAAAAAACTAGATAGTATATATTAATATTTATTTATAAAGTAAGTTTATAATGTACATTACATTTTGCGGTTTGCACGTAAAACAAAATTATTACAATCAAACAACGCACTAGTACCGCGGATATTATTGATTCATATTATATATTATTAAATGGTTCGTATGGAACGTATGTATTATAGAAATTATTATTTATTATTTAACAATTCCTCTGAACCTCAATAAAGGTATTGAGAAAAAAACTTAAAAAGTTACAATGAAACAATCATACATACATTTTATCCCTGAATTTTCAAAGCGCATATATACCGCATATTCGAGCAGTTATTTCGATTACAATAAAATGCATTCACCGAATACATATTTTGTATAGGACGAAATCGCAATAAAAAACCTTTTTCAATACACATTGGTTAATATTATGTAAAATGCGTAGTCTTGCAAAAAAAAAAAAAAACTTTAAAAAAAAATTAAATTAAAATCATATGAAAGTATTTATTAGGTATGTTTTTGCTTTCTATTAATTGAATACCTTCTCGTATTGAGATTATTAAAAAAAGATTTATTTCTAAATATAAATAATATATTTTTGATACCTATACGTATACTATACATATATACTTGAAATAATTTCTCAAATATCTTTCAGGCAATAATGATCTTCCTACAGACGAAATATACCATTTACGGAATAAAATTAAGTAACTTTCAAAATCGCATATTTTGTGTATTTGGACATTTGATCGTACATAAATGCGGTACACTTTTTAGCGATATATGAGAAAATATTTTTTTCTCATATGGTGTCAAAAATTTAAAAAACAATACCTATACACATAACCCACAAAGTTATGTAGGTAGAAATTATAACCTGATGAGACAAAGATAGAGATATGTGAATATGTGATAAAAGTAGTGCCTACAGAGATATCTATGATATACATATAGGTAAAGGTATGTAAATGTCTACATGACATAACAATTCACACTCACTACATATACGATATTGTTATACAATGACAGTTAATTTTCTTTCGTCCGGTATGATCGACGTCGCATCGCCTAGTATATAATATAACGATATATTATAGTAGTGTAATATCGTGACCAGTCCTTCTGTTGAACCTGATGTCTAAGGATAATGAACTCTAATTCAGCACAAAAAGATGATCGCCTTGTAAGGTGTATATAGCATAAGTGTATATAATATATAATATAATTATCATGATATTATAGTCTCGGAGATATTACCGAAAACGCATAATATAGATGGTAGATAATTATTGACATTGACATAACATCGGACGTAATAATATATAACATTACTCTTAAATAAAAACCTAATACTACAAGAAAACATTTTATATTATAGACGATTTAAAAATATGGTATATTTCTTTGGCAAAGATTCCAATAATTATCGGTTTTTAATTTTACAAAATTTTCACTCTAGCATTTTTTAAATTCTAATATTAGTGTTGGTTTATATCGATTTTCAATTCCTTTAGATTCTCTATATGATATGTGTAACTCATTCAACAACTAAAATTACTTAGTTGAGTTCAAATTTGAAGTTTATATAGGTATAGTGTATACCTTGAATTTTATATTAACTTAACTAAATCCCCTTAACATTATAATAATGTTAACTTAACATATTACATATTTCCATTTATTTTAATTAAGATTTGTCTAAATACTAATAAATAGAATAATTTTTTCATTCATTTATTCATCAAATATTATTAGAACGATTATTTCGAAATAATTTACCGTATTTCAACTGTTTTCAAAAATTATCGAGATAGATAATGAAATTAAAATTAAAACCCTGATTGAAAAATTAAATACTATACCAACAAACGAAAAATTAAATGAGTAGGTAATCCAAAAGTTTTGGATACACTATAAGACAGGAAATAAAAATGCATAAAATATTTATAGTTGTAACTAAAGTAATGAATACTTACTAATGAATATTAATAAATATGGTTTGGATTTTGACGCAATTTTAACGATAAAAAAAGTACTAAAGTTGTGGAAAAAACGCAAAAACAAGCTTTAAAAAAATATTCATTTATTATATATCTATCAATAAATTTGGGAATAATTACAGTTTAGCTACCATGCGATTTATTCAATTTTTTTTTTTTTTTTTGAAACCAATGTAAAATCTTGTGTTTTAAACAATAATGTTGTTCAATTTTGGTGCAAAAACTGAGTTTCGAAATTATAGGGATTTGAAGTTTTTAATTTCGCGTAATTTCACGGCGATTGACGGCACTAAGCACTCGGACGATTTTTAATTTTTCTTTTCCTAAAATACGTATTTCTTCTTACTTAATATTTTGGTGTCTTTAGATTTTTATTTTTTTTTTGGTTCTACTTGGTATAGAAATGATAACGATTTGAAGTTTGAAAAGTTTGGATCGCTCGACGGGATGTGATTAGGCGGTTGGCGCGTCACGATATTGTGATGTTTCACTCAAATCATATTTAATTTGTACCAATTTTTTTTTTTGTACATTGCCCATTTGTTAAATGTCAAATTGTCTGATATATCCAGTGTTGCAGGGTGAACACCTGCAGCCGGGAATATTATTTGTTCAACATCTCATATCGCCAACTCTGTATATAATATTCCGTTTTCACTTGCATCGTTGTAACAAATATATAGGTACCAATACGTTAATTTGTGGTAAATTTGCGATTAATTGTACAGATAAATTGCAACATAATACGTATAAGATATAGGTACAATTATATAGAATAATAAATAAAAACTTAACTGCATTATGTTTATATTGATATATTGATACTATTATTATAGTAATAATATTAATAATAATAATATAACGCTGCACTGCTGCAGGATATTAGTTTATTCAATTTCTGACACGTTTATACGCGAACAATAAGCACAGTGTTTTTAAAGAATTTGTGTATTGGTATTCAAATAGGTACTTTTTCAAGTATCACCAATGATAATATGAAAGACATTTTTATTAAGTATTAATTTTTTTTTTTTTTAAATTTTCGAGTAATTTTTTTAATATTCGTATTATATTTTGTAAGTGTGTATTTTAAATGCTCTTAAAAATAAGTATTAATTTTTTTTTTTTCTGATTATTTGATAACACTGACTATAGGTAGTGATAATATATACCTATGTAAATACAAATGCATATAATCGAAAAGAATTATCGGAAAAATCAACTTTTATCTCAGCCTGTAACCACACGTCTGTGATAATATTGTATATAATATGTATTGTAACCGCAGTATATTTCTCAGATGTACCTGAAACGGAAAAAAAAAAGAACACATTTAGAATCTCTTATATATATATAAAAAAAACCCACGATTGAAAAAGAGTAGAAAAAAAACATATATATACCTACGAGTCGTCTCGGTTGTATTTGTTATTGTGCGTCCGTCCGGTGTGCGTACACGGTATTCGTCCGAAGAGAACACTCATCGTGACCCCCACCGCCATGCGCACGTCGACGAAACTGGTTCGGTCGACGACCATCGCGCGCGGCCGCGGCTGCCGACAGAGCGAGCGAACAAGAACGGTACGGCGGCAGCCCAACTCCCATTGTGTAACCGCGGTGTTCGGCCACCGAGTTGCCGGCGGACCGGTCGGTTCAAGGTCCCCTCGGCGAGCACCACCAGCATCTCACGCGCGCACCACTGCCGACAGGGCTGGACGAAGTGTGCGTGCCGGTCCGGTGCGCGAGCGCAGTGCAACATTAACCGTACTCGCCGGCGGTCATTGGCGGGGGGGGCGAAACGCGACGACGACGTGTGTAACGCTCTTATTGTTCCGTACGCGTATTTTCGTAAAAAAAAAAAAATCAAATATCCTATCCGTTTTTTTTCCGGTCGAAAAACGTTTTTTTTTTTTTTTTTTTTTTGTGAAAAATATTAACATAATATCGGTAACATCGCGTGTACGGGTGATTGTATAGCGAAAAGTTCGACTTATCATCCGCAAGAGTCCTGCACAGGACGTACCGGAAGCACCAGGTATTTATACGGTATATATATATATATGGGCCGTCCTGCCATACAAACTCGTCGAGTATTTGAGTACTTTTTGTGGTTCTTTTAGTGTCGAAAAAATAATAATACCTATTTAACATGGTCACTTTTTTTTTCCGAGTAACGTTATCAATCTGTGTTCAGAATGTTTATCGGTTGGGGTGCGTTGGAATATTCGGAGTTATGGTAGAGTAGTGAATTGGGTAAAGTAGATAAGAATAGAATATACAGGGTGTAATCACAGAATAAATAAATTGACATCACAACAATAAATATTGATATTCGAACAATGATAAGACCTTTTGATAAGTGTTTATTTTTCAATATATTTAATATGTATTTAGTTAACTGTACTGTCTATACTTCATCTAATAAAATAAGAATACAAATGCTTACAAAATTATAAATTTATATAGGTCTTGGTTCAATTTATTAATCTAGTTTAACGAAGAGATTTCAATAAATATCACGTTATTTCACATAATTTTAGATAATTATATAATTCATTAGGAATGAAAACGTTCTTGGTTTTTGAACTCTACTGTCACTTATATGATAAAAAAGACTGAACATTTAAAATGCATAAAAAGTAAAAACAACTAACAAAATGTTGGTTATATAGACGAGAACATGACGAAATATACCTTTCGTCATGGGTAGGAATATAAATAAAAATTACTTGTTATCTGTATATATGATAAGAATAATTATCAGAAATAATATAGAACCTAACGTTTTATTTTGGGTAACAAAAGTTAACTCTAGTGAACAACACTAGGTTTTCGAACGGTAACCTTAGAGTTAACTTCGTTTTCTCGAACGACGCGAAATCGATTATATAGTTGACTCGAGTTAACTAGTTGAGTTTTCTAACGCACCCCTGCAATTACCATTATATCACGATTAAAACATTTTTTAAAACAATTGTTTTTGTTTGGTATTTTGAAACTATAATAATACCTGTACGATATACTCTAGAACAGGCTACCCTGATATTTTCACGTATCTATACAGTATACAATAATACAGAATTTTGGTATATTTTTTGTTCATTTTTTGTACCTATTAAATATTTAAGTTGTTTTTAATTGTTTTTGAAACACATATATAAATGTCTTACTGATTACTTGTTTTTATGTAGTATTCTAAATATATTTCAAAAACTATTGGATATTTAAGTAGTAAAAATATTAAAATGTTCTTTTCATGTCTGTATCTACTACATAGGTATACTTTTGTCCTTTGACCAATTTAACAGTCTATATAATGTGTGTGCATAATATCGTTATAATTTATCCAAGCTTTTTTACAGCGGTTCATTTTTTTTTTTTCAAACATTACATTTTCTATATACGCATTTCCAGATAAAATGCAAATAATATTATATGTTCTTGTGATATGGCTGTAGGACATACACGGTAGTTACTATAGAATTACTATCAAAAGTATCAATCATCCGTTGTAGAAAACACGAAAATCCTTTTTCTATTATGTCACCGTTTTGTGTTTTGATCGACCAAAAGATACAATCGCATTGGTACGTTAGTCTTGTGGGAGTCTAGGACATGCGCAAAATCATGCTTTCACCGTTGCACTGTTCGACATATTGTGCTAATTTGCGAGCAGCATAATTCGAATACGTTTATTATTTTATTATATTATATTATCAGAAAGTGTTTTAAAAATCAGCATGGCCAGATGTATTATTATTAATTTAGAATATTAGAATATTAATTATTATCAATTATGCAAAATATTGATCTATCATCATAATATTATATTCTATGCGCTAATATCTAGTGTGATACAAGCATTTATAGTTGACAAATTAAAATAAATCCTCAATATTCTATGTTTATATGATATTTTGTACAGTTGAAACTAAAAACTGAATTTTTAATTTGATGGTTATATTGATTTGTGCTCTTTAATATACAATATATTATCAATCAATGGATCGAATGTACAATGTATTAAACGAAATTGTATGCCCCGAAATAGCGGAATTGTTACCGTAAATAAGTACCTATATGGCTATATAGGCCGTTTTTTTGTCGGTAATCAGAATTATCTACACTTTTCTCGTCGAGGAATTACAGTAGATTGAGTAGGTAATTCGTTAACGTGGTTAAATGCATAACAATAGACTCGTGAGAGAGTGTTACGCATATGGGCCGACACACCGCCAAGAGACTGTACACGAATATATATATATATAATTATATATATATGGTATCGGTGCACTCTATTGGGTCGTGTTTAATGTCAAACCTATAAAGAATACCTACTTTTTTAAATATTTAAATATTTTTAATCGATTACAATTAAAAAATTATTTAAAATAAAAACAAATGCTACTCAAATACTAATTTTTGAAATGTATTTCTGAAATAAGGTAAATGTACCTAATTTCGCCCTTCTTTTTTCTTTTTCTTAGTTCTCACGAACCAATTAGAACTTTTAAGATTCAAAATCTTTTTTGGATAGTTATTATGACTCTATTTTAAGTCTCTGTTGTTCATTATCTTAAATCTTGCTATGCAACTTGGCAAAAAAAAAAAAAAAAGAAAGGAAAAAAAGTAATTTTACAGTTTTGCAAAAAAGTGTTCTTAATTTCGCCTCTACCATTTAACCCTAAATAATTTTAGTTTTACGATGAATGGATGTTTTAGAACGAGAACTAAAAATAGAGTATAGGTATTAAATTTTATTTTATTTAAATTATAAATTTTTTACAAAAAGTACTTAAGAGGACGTCGCACCCGCATTTGCTGTCTCTATCTATCTAATGATCAATAAAGCAAAATTACACTATGCAAAACAATAAATGTGGTGTCTACGTTAGAATTAGAAATGAAACACATATTACCAATTTTAAAAAGAAGAATATTTTCTAGAAAATTATATATCCTTTTTGTAAAATATTGTTTATCAAAGAAGTTACTGCGTTTTAAGTGTTTCTTTTTTTAAAACACAGTAACTTCTTTGATAAACAATATTATACAAAAATAATATGTCATTTTCTAGAAAATATTCTCCTTTTTAAAATCGGTAATAAGTGTTTCATCTCTAATTTTAACGTAAGCATCACATTTATTGTTTCACGTAGTGTAATTTTGCTATATATTGCCCATTAGATAGACGAAGACAGCAAATGCGGGTGCGACATTCTCTTAAGAGTATTAAGAAAAACATAGCAATATTTTGTATTATATTTTATATTTAAGTATTATTTTTTTTTTTACAACAAATGTTAAAATTTTGCTTATGCTCAAAAATTGCAGGATCAACTAAAGGAGCAAAATAAGGAACACTGGTACATTAACTAATGACCATAACTAACACGTTTGAAGTGCGAAAAACAAAAATCCACATACATTAAATAAAAGTAGATTATACAGTATACACTTTATATATAGAAATCTAAACAGACCAAAAAATTATTCACATTTATTGTAGATTTTGTCGTTTGAAATGCGCTATTAAGATATCTTCAAAGACGAGTTTTGGTTTTATTTCGTTTAATCACGTACGTATTCACTTATCAACTTCTTATCAATACAGATATTTGTTTTCACCACATATAACAATGTGCGACAGTCACCGAGTAGATTTTAACACTAACTCCCGAGAAACTTCCTAGGACGAAATTGGGAAATACGATACTTTTACCTCAATACCAACTCAAATACTTTTGAAGACAAAATTTGGAAAAATATTTTTTTTTTTGATTTATTTAGACTATAATCTATTATCGAATTGAATATAATTGAATGTTTTTATCTTGTTGATACAACAATTATTACACTGAATAATAAAACCATTTCAAATTTAATATTCCTAAAAAAAATGTAGGTATTTAATTAAGTAGTATTCCAAATATATTTTGAAAAGTATTTGAAATGCTTTTCTTAATTGTAAATAAATATAATTTATGTAATAACAACACAAATTATTAATAAGGATTTATAAATATCATGCTAAACTTTTGAAGGAATTACCTATACACTATAAATAAAATTGTTTTGTAAAATGAAAATATTTTTTTCTTTGAATCTTTAATCGTAATTACAACTAATATAGGCATACAGTGTCATATTATCTGATTGTATGATAACTAATAAACGCTTAAAATAAAAATTAATTTAAAATCTCTTTAAAAAGTGTTTCAAGTACTTTCAACTTTCAAGAGAAAAATACTTTAAAAGTATTTTAAATATCTACTCAAATAGGTACTAATAATATGTAAGTACTTATATTCAAATGCATAATATCCTCAAACACTTTACAAGTTTGGACTGTAGACTAACTGTATAGGTTTGTCATTGATTTACTTTATTATTATTCTGTAAAACAAAACAAAAGGAAAATTGACATTTTAAATACATAATGAACAAATTGATATAATGAACAGAATGAAAAAGAGACACATTATGCCCCATTACGAATATGCGTTAAAAAAAAATTTTTTTTCCAATAAATGAATGAAAAGGGTTATTAGAACATTTTAAAATATTATATTCATATAATATGTAGGTATATGGTTTTCCTTAAATAAAATCTCTTTAAAACTAGTTCGTTGAGAATTTTTAAATCAATCGAGATGGCTAAATACAATATACTTAGTAAAACGAGTACTCATTTTAGATTCTGAGCGTAGCGAGGAAGCTTATGGTTTTACAATGATGTTTATTTTTATTTATTTTTTTTTTTTTTCTGTAAACACTTTTTCTACCAGAAGGAGTGCTCCGATCTTTACACTCATACCCAGTTTCCGATAGAAAATTGCATCTAGTTGGTACTTTTAAGAGGTCATTTTTCGATTTTCATAATAGTTTTTTAATGCGTAAGCAAAAACTACCAAAAAATTACGAAAAATACGATTTTGTAAAATAGAGAATTTTAATTTCGTCGTAATTTCAAAAATAATGACTTTATAATCTTGAAATTTTTACCGAATATTTAATTTAGTAATATATTTACGTTGATTAAGTTTTTTGAAATTTTGGGCTATTTATAGACATTTTTAGTTTTCGAGGTTTTTAAGTCCTAAAAGGGGTAATTTTCGGTTTTATGTTCTGAAAATTTTATACAGTGTTAAATATACTTAACTCTAACTAAATTCAAAAAATCTTGAAAATCTGTAGTCACAATTTTTTTTTATACCACAAAATGACGAAAAAACGGCAATAATACGATTTCGTAAAATCGAAAATTTAATTTCGTCGTAATTTCGAAAATAATAACTTGAAAATCTTGAAATCAACATTTAGATTAAAGTTTATTGGATTTTCAAGTATTAGAGTAATATCAAGAAGATGATTAGGAATATTTATAGACAAACTTTTTTCCTCGTTAATAATGATTGCATTGTTATGTAAGAGTTCATCAGATACAATATGGTTTTCAAAGTTTTGAAATACTTCAAAACATTTGTTTGGAATATTTTGAAATAAATTAGGTGAATTGTCTATTTCATCAAGTATATCAGTATTATAAGTATATGAAGGTATTAAATCGAAATTAAAGGTACTATATTTATTGACACTACTTCTTCTCATGACTTTATCATTTGTTTTATCAAAAATATGATTATGATTACCTTCATTAGAATTAACACATTGGTCTATTTTCTCAGTTCTTATCGATTTACATGGAGTAAGAGTGTAGTAAGATTTTGGCGATGAATCCATTAAATTACAATTTTGTACGTTGCAGTTGTTTAACCATAATTCTACCTTTTCAACTTAAAAATAAATAAATAGTCAATAGCTTAATAAACGCCAATTAAATATAATTAACCTAAAATATAAATATTAAATAAATACATTTATTCAAATTATTAAATAAACATTTAAATTGTATGAAAATTGTTTATAAACTATACCTTTTATAAGTACTCACTGTATTTTGTGTATTATAGCAGCCAGTATTATAATATTTTGTGATTCCTGATACATGTTTTGACTTCTTTGCTGATAGTATTATTCCATTACTATACTCCTATAGGAAATGGTAAATAAAAATATAAAATACACCAAATATTGTTTATTCATTAATTATAAATTATCATAACTGATTAATTAACTTTTTGGTTACTTTGGCCAAGTTTTAGTAAACGTTTAGCTTGATTACCCATAGTTCTAGTTAATAGGTAGCCAAGTAGGTTATTGTATAAAACAGTACAGACACTAAAATAAATAATTTAGGCAAATTAAACAATTAATAACGTGTGATTATTGCTGATTATAAATGAATAGATGGTGCATACTGCATACCTACTTGAATTTCAACCAAATAATGATAATATGCATAACAGAATATTATAATTATTTGAATATTTCATGATAATAATACGTCAATAAAGTAGAATAAAAATAGGATTCAAGTAAAAACTTAAAAAGAACATGTATTTAATGTGGTTTTCTTCGAATGGAATAGAATTAAGTCAATCAATAATAGTGTCATAAGTCAAAATTTAAAACTATTTTTGAATTACGACACTATTTGTGTTGGAAAATAATAAAAACCTCATCAAGAATAGTGTCACAACTCAAAATATAAAAATATTTCCGTGTGACACTATTCATCATGGTCGAAAATTAAAAAAACCATAATCAGAAACAATAACATATAAGAGGTTTTAGATCAGTTTAAGTCAAGCTACACAATTTTGTCACATAAACTAAAATAAAGTATAGACAATAATAATACTATAATCAATCAAAATCCGAAAATCAAAAATTTTAAGTTATGTCACTATTCTTGTAGTAGTGCGATATATATTAATATAAAAATTAAATTACATAAATATAACATAAATACTATTAGTCACAATGCATTTAAAAGGAAATATAAATTAAAATCCCTAGCAAAACCGGATATGAAAGCTATAATAATATATTATAATATTTAAAATACATTTCAAAAATAGATTTTTTGATAACAAATTAGTTTTATAGTTTGTTTTTTGACGAAATACTAAAATAATTAAACCATTCAGAATCGTAGGACCGATCAAAGGAACGATTGACCAACTTTCTCCATCTTTATCCTACCCGATGACATGCAAAGTGCTCGTCCCTGGCTCTTTTCTATTTATTCTATTATTTCTATATATTCTGTTTATTATATTTATCTTATTCATTTAATCCTATTTATTTTATATATTCCATTATATTTTATTAAAAAATGAACACGCATACCTACTTTTAGAGTTTATAAAATTATAATATGCATGACATTATATTAATAAAATGTAGGTAAACATACTAACTATATTTAAACTTAACTCATAATACGATTATATTATTTATTATAATAAATTATATACATAACATATCTGTAGTGTATGTAATAGGTATTGTCGATTTTTAAAACTGTACAATTTAAACTAGAGTTAAGTTCTGAAAATATGTTAAAAATATAATAGGTACCTAGTTTTTTTTATAAAAGCTAATATTAATATTTGGTACCTAACAATAACTTTAAATGTCAACTATAAATCATTATTTTCAAATAATTTAGAGTTAAGAGGAACACTATTGACTTTCAGTGGTATGAAAACATTTTCACAAAAACGAAAAAAAAAATACCTGCTAAAGTATTTTTTATAGAATATGAAGTTCTAACACCCATTAAAAAATAAATAAAGAACTACATTCGATTTTTCATACATTTTTTTAAAAAATTGTTTATGCAGAACCTTTTGAAATGGGACGTATTTATTACGTCCTCTTAACAGGATAATAGTACAAAAAAAAAAAAAAAAAAACACCGTGTTTCTGATAATGCCACTTATTTAATTTACCATATTTTAAGTATTTGATATATATATATTTTTTTATTTATTTATTTTTTCTCTCCACTACACTTCATCATGTAAAAAGCCGTCTGCCGTTTATTATATATAAATAAAATTAAATAATTTATGTATTTACACAGCACATATATTATTTTAGGTGGTTTTTGTGATGTATTACTTGTTGTTTGTATGCGAGTTCTGCATCGCTCATTTTAAAAGTAATTGAAATAGTAGGTTTTATTCATATTTATAATTAAATCTTACAGTATTATTATTGAACTTCCTATATAATATTATTTAAATTGTTAATAACGGTGTTTACATATTTTTGATAAAACATTTCCAATAAGACTCATTAATAACTTAGTTACTTAAATTATAGTTATAGTAATACATGAAACAAGTCCGGAAAGCCCACTCTGCAAGCATGTAAAATTCCTGATTTCTCATCGTATTTTACACGATATAACTATAATTTCATACACAAATTATTTATCCTACTATATTTATGTATAAAAACTAAAACCAACAAAACGAATAATAACAATTTTAAATATTGATATTGGTAATCGTGGAAAGAAATTGTAAGAGCAGATAGACGTATAACTGAAAACGAATTGTATCCATTTCCCTATAGTAACGAAATCAACAATGTCCCTCGTAACTATATATTCTATAATAACTACGAACATACAGACAGACAGAAAGACGGATATATATATATATAGAGGAGTTAAGTATAAGATATCTAAACTTATATTAAAAATGTATAAAATTATGATCACCATTTACACAGTTTTTGACAAGTTTGATGCTCTATAAACTATTTTAGTAAATGCTCTTACAGTTAAATCGTTAAACAATTTATGCAGAAATGTATGTATCCAAGTAATATTGAATACCTACATAGGAGTCTGAGTAAATTAATAATTCATAATAATTATTCTATATCTAAATTCTAAACAACATAATATTATTTTTTTAACGATTTAAATTGTTATTTTTTGTAAAAATCTATCTTTTACTAAAATACTATAACCTATACCTACTATTATAAGTAATTTAATATAGGATTTAAACTATATAAGTACCTTCTATACATATTTTAACAAATAGACATCTACAATCTACAAATATGCGTTCTTTTGAGTAAAGTACCTAAATAAATAAAATCGTACGTATACATATAGTGTTTTATTTACACAAAATATAAAAAAAAAATACATATAAATATTTTATATAAATGTTTTAAAATGATTTTATTTCATTTGACCATAAAAAGAAAGGAACATACAATAAATTAAAACAATTATTTAAAAACATTTTAAATTGTTTATAACTTATTTTAACGGGCATTGTAATTATTATATAAATTATATAAAATCGAATAAATGCTAAATATAAAACCTAAGTTTGTGTTAAAGTGCATAAGATTAAAATTGTTAATTTACAAAAATAAAAAAAAAAACGTATTTAAAAAGAAATGCTTGACGTCTACAAAACACGTTTACCCTTTGGTACATATTACGAGTACATTATGACAAATATAACGAGATCAAGCATTTTTATTTTTTAATGTACGTGTGTTTTTTAACACTACACTCATGCGTTATATACATCAGTAAATTAAGTATATAAAATAAAATTATATAAAAAATATTATATTATGTGATAAATTATAAATTATTGCACTCAATATTGAGCCTTGCAATGTGCAGTAGAGATGCGTTTTCATTGGGAGAACTGCATATTATTAGCACGAAGTAACAATCAGTCAAATACCATTGTAATGAACGATCTTCAATCGATGATCCAGCTGTCATATGGCACTCGGCTGAACAAGTTGTCGATGAATGATTTCATGGTG
Source organism: Pemphigus obesinymphae (assembly GCA_025469235.1). Taxonomy (NCBI): domain Eukaryota; kingdom Metazoa; phylum Arthropoda; class Insecta; order Hemiptera; family Aphididae; genus Pemphigus; species Pemphigus obesinymphae. The sequence goes on along the minus strand of JAIPRL010002798.1, from coordinate 30,310 downwards.
ACCATGAGCTTCTTTTTAATATGTGGTTTCATTTCCTTGAGAAGTTCTTGTGAGTTGGAGTTAATGAACAAATTTAATGCGGCTTCTGTTATATTTAAAAAAATCATAAAATGTTCATTATTTATTATTATTAATAGGTAGCTTCTCAAATGCGTTATAAACCAAATGCATACAAACCGAAGCAATTATTAAAAAATAAAAAATAAATTATAATTAGGTATTACAAGGGTATTAAGAAACGAATCTCGCGATCACGAGTTTCAGTCTTAATTAACCTAAAAATAAATATACAACAATTTTAATCCAGACACTGACGGTTATGTCATGTTGGTCTGCAGTAAGAGCCGAATGACGTTTATGAAGTACAATTTTAAAAATACAGTAAAATCATTAAGAATAGAGTTTTTTTTTTTTGGTAGGTAAAACCTTAAATTAAATATATGGTAAGTAAATTTTAAAAAAAAATTGAATGACGAATTTCTAATATACCGATTATTTTTTTGAATAAAAATTTATACCCCATATTACGGATATTCCGTGTACTATAATTATAATTATATCCAAATCATAAAAATCAATATTAAACCAATGAATTAGGTACAATTTATAAATAATATTTTTCTGCTTCGATTTTGTATAAAAATAACGTCTAAAATTATTATTTCCTTTACCTAACACGGCATTTCCGTTGTGAACATTTTTGATACCCATCTGAATGTCATTTACGCTAAAGTCCATTTTCAAATCTTCCAGATGTAAGTATCTTTGTGAGTTACGTTCCACTTCACTAGCCTTGATGTACACTTTGGCTTTAACGCCCTCTGTAAACAAAATAATGTTGTGATATTTGAACAACTCAAAGATCTAATGACATATTATAGTATCTTACCGTATTCTCCCCAGTATTCACCACCGCCGGTGGCTTGAACCATAATGAGAACACCTGAACTTCTATAATGAGCAGTAGCCGAGATTTTCGGGATTGAGAAAGTCAATTGGAACTGCAGCGAATTCAGGTCAGATCTATAAGACAAATACGTAGGTAATTATTATTTGGTTTCTTCTCGAATATAAATTAAATAAAAAATGAACAAAGATGTTTATATGACAATATTTTCAAGTCTAGACAAACTGTTTAATGTAACGAAACAACTATAATAAAAATCAATGCTGGGCAAGTTCATGATTTTTTTTTACCTCAGTTAAGTTAATAGAAAATTTTTTTTAAAGTTTAAAGCTAATAGTTATTTTTTTCCTAACGATTAAGTTAAGTTAAAAGTTAAGTTAATATAAAAAAATAATTTATTAACTTAAGTTAATTTTTTTTTTTTGTATGAGTCAATATATTTACATTATATATAATAATAATGCATTACACCATAATATAATTAATTTTTTGAGATATACAGGTATAATTAATTATCAATTATTTTTTTGGAAATACTATTATTTTTAACTTTAACCATTTTTTTAAAACTTTTTAACATTAATTAACAACAAATAGGTTCATAAAAATGTTCAATTTTAGGTAGGTACTAGGTACCTACACTTTTTTCAAAATTCTAACTTGAAATTTCTTGAAATTTCTCATTGCAAATTACTTACCTAAATATTGTTTGTTGATGGGAAATCTAATATATTCCTCAATTTATATTACGGGGATATTATTATATAAATTATAATACCTAGTAGTTATTCTTGTTTTATTTATATTTTTGGGAAATAAATAATTCTTATAATTTAAGAATTATTAGAAACGACAAAAACAACTTTATTTTTATTCGGCCATTTTTACAGTAGACACAATATGAAATCAAAATGTATCGATTATTTCAAAATTAACATAACATGAGTTTTAACTAAAAGTAACTCGTTAACAGTGGTGGATTTGGGAGGGACGCAGGGGGACGGAGCTACTCTTCATTTTTTTCATGTTGAACAGCGTACCCCTTAATTTATTTATCAAGGAACGCAAGGAACGCAATGTTTGTTTTAATTTTTATTTGAAATTTTTAAAA
>JAIPRL010002798.1:0-28192 GCA_025469235.1 Pemphigus obesinymphae | reverse complement strand
TTTTGTCCTTATCACATAATTGGTTTTAGATAATAAGCATGATATAAAATGTTGAATAGTTGATCTTATTAAATCATATTGGTATCATATAGGTAATGAATAATCTTCATTATCCGTGAATGGCTAAGGCCTTAAAGGATGGTGAAATCAATGTCGACACCGATAAACTTCATTTCGGTCTACATTCACAACTTCCTCTATATTATTCATTTAAAAGGAAAAGTGTTAAATTATTTTGAAAGAGTAATGCTTAAACTATATGCTATCTTGAAAATATGTAATCTAACAATGATGTGAAAAAAAATTTTGAATTTTTCTACTCATTAATGTTCTATAATAATCTAAAATGTTTTTTAAAATGTCTCCTGGTTAAGAAACTTTGGATAGGGGGTGTGGGGGACGAAGTCCTCCACGGCTTACTTTTTCTCTAACATATGTTCCGGAACGCTGATTTTTGAACTAAGCTCAGATTCCGTCCTTATTTTTTTTTCCAATTCAACCACTGCTCGTTAATTAAAAAATGAATACAGCCAAAACTAAGTTAAGATAACAAAAATCAAATATAAAAAGTTAAAATTAACTTGACTTTTACCTTAACTATTAACTTTTTAATTAGTTTATGCCCAGCATTGCTAAAAAGAAGGTGTGGGCAGTTTGAGCATTCTAGCTGTTCGAATACTCAGTTGAGAATTTACGTTTTATGTTTATTAATGTCACATTGGTACCTATACTTATCCATGGTATATGCGAATAAGAATATAAATATTGAAGACGATAACGTGTTTTTCATTTGTATTTTATACCTATAAGTACCTACTTAGCGTTCAAAATGATTATTGATAAATTATTATAATTTTCGTAAGTGTTTAGAAAATAATTTCCGGTAATAATACGTTTTGAAATCATATTACAGTTTACCGCGACTTGTTTTCGTTTAGCTATACGTATAATTTATTTTATTATCGATGACCTATAAATTATAGACACACGGACAAATGACCATAACAACAAAACGACCGACCAATAATAATATTTACTACTTCTCGATTTTTATTATGAATAAAACGTGAAAATAATAAATATGTATTGCAGGTAGGTATGTGTATCCGCAATGATATGACGAAAGTACTGTGTAAAGAAGACAAATATTTTTCATGCAATATATTCACAACATATAATACTTGTTTTTTTCGACCGGAAATTTTGACGACATCGTTAATATATTATAATAAATAATAATAGACACCGTATAGTAAGACAATAAAAATATATCATAATATGTATTGCATTTCAAAATAATTCAAAGAGGCTTTCCGTGACATTATTACATGGTATGTTTGTTCATTTTTTGTTTTTGAACAATTTAAAATTCTGCAATAAATTAGTTTTGTAGGTCATAGAGTCATAAACGGAAAAACTCGTTGTTCGTTTATGTATAGTGATTTATAGTTCCGGTATTTTTGATATTCAAAAACATACTGCTCCATTTTTATAGTTTAAAACGAAAAAAAAAACCCCCCCCAAAAATCGTGTGTTGTATACCTTTCACTCCGCCTAATTTGAATGCGAAATGTTATAGGTTAAACTGATAATCTATTCTAAATTTTTTTGTTAATCGCGCGTAGGGAAATTTTATAGCTATACACCTATATGCGATTTAATCGAACTGTAAAATGAATACGTTGTACATGTTAATAGTGACATTACCCAAACCACCCGATCGGTTCGTGTAAAATATAACTAAAATATACCTATACTATAAACTATAATCGGGTCTCATATATAGTACATATTTACTTCGAATTTGATAATAATCCGTAGTCTTCTTCAACGGTGTGTCGATGAATTAAAAAATATTTTTTTACCAATCGCCGCAGCCAGTTTAAAATCAAAAGATTTAATTGCGGTATTTTTAAATGGTTCGAGAGAACGAAGTTTTTTTTCGGAATTAAACGGCAGTATATTTTATGCCAATCATATATATATATTTTATCGTCTGTATATTTATCGGAAAACGTTAACAACACAAGATGGCGTAAATTGTGATTGAAAAAAAAATCGAACTTCAATTTTTTTCGTTCTAATCATTCCGGGGTAAACGTCGGATTTATTTTTACGAAAATTCAAAATTATAATTTATCGTCGGCCCTTCTTGCATTTTAACAAACATAATTTATCGTTTAGTACAGGTATATGTTTTAGTCGGTCATCAGTGTATATATACCTGACTTGATTGACGGTCATGTTGCTGACGCCGTACGCTTGGATGTCTTTAAACGTGGCCCTGTATCCGTCTGGACCCGAACCCAACGCCAAATTGATTTCGTCGATTACGATGGGTTCCACCTCTTCGATGCCCAGTTCGGGAATACCTGAAAAAAAAAAAAAAACAACGGGTTAAACGTATATGGTATATGCACCAAAACGCTGCAGTTATTCGAAATGTATACTCCGATCCGGTTAGCACGATCGTTTCGTTATACTCTTATAAAATTATTATTGTACGCGAATCGTTGTATTCGTTACGTAGTCGAGTCACAGAGAAAAAAAAAACCAAAAAAAAAAATAAATAAATAAATAAATATAATAATCGATATGCTCGACGTATGCCCCGCGACCAGTAGCCCCGAGACTATTGGTTTTGTTTTTCGCGTGTACGGAATCTTAACTAATCCGTCGCGTGGTATTATACGTACTGAATTTTGAGAATTTCGTTATATTATTTATTCTAGTACGGTACAGTAAAGTAATGAATATATATTATATAGTAGGTACATATCAAAAAGATACCTTTGGATCGATTGTCCACGCGAGAAAATTTCTATACTCGTATACGAAAATCGCATCAACAGTTATTTTATAATTAATCTTCTCGTTTTCCACCGGACGAATGCCTACGTAGCAAAACGGCCAAATAAAATGTTTAGAGGACGCCAAGCCACGTAAAAACATAGTTACGTACTTCGAGTATCGGCTAGAATAGTCGCTGATCAATAATTCTTTATACCGAGCCGTTTTTTATTTAGGTAATGTTAAAACTGTATTTTTCGTGGGCAATTTGAAATTGTAAAATGTTGACATTTTTAAGGATCGGCCGTTACAGGCCGTTAAAATACTTAGAAAATAACTCTGTCAAAAGTTAGTTAAAGTTCTTTTCTTTTATTTAGCGCCAATATTAATGATTTATGATCTTTCTGAAAGCCATAAAACTCGAAGTACGAAGGTGGTTTTTCTTTTTAACAAATATCGCGATTACACGACGATAAAAGGTGGAACTAACACGGGAATATTTTTAAACTACTTACGAAGTATACCAATTAATATATTTTTAAATTGTCGGATTTTAATATTTCTTAAAATTTCATAAAAATTGCCTATATAAAACCCCTTAAACCCGGATGTATGGCGTCCTCTTAACTCGCCTATAGGCAACCATTTGAACACTAAAAAAAAAAGCGCACGAATGAATAATATTCGAGGACTGAGTATAGTATTTTTTAAAATTTTTTTCTTTGCATCTCCCGTCTAGTTTTCGTTTTATATGTTTTATTTTGGATGTGAGGATATTCGCGATTGTAAATATTATAGACGGCAGTGTTCTTTAACTTAATCGACATTATTATGCGGCCACCGATAATATTATTGTATGTAATGTACAGAAATACAATGTGAAAGCAGAAAAATTATTTCCTGTTCGTATAATACTCAAATTGGGCCTAATCGATCGATATAAACGGCGAGTCGCGGGCAAATAACTATTAAAATGTAGGTACATGTATACAGGTAATAAACATTTGGAAGGTTTTCTTCGTGTACACCTCGCCGGATCGAGTTTCTCTTCCCGTGCGTAATTATGCGCTAGTTCTGCAGTTTTGTCCGAGTGTTGAGAAAGTCGTCACCAGTCACTTTTACATTTTTTTTTTTTTTTTTTTTCTAAACATTAAAAACCCATCGTACGCCCTCGTTACGAAAAACCAAAATCGATCTCGGTGAAATTACCTCAAGTCATATTTTCAAAAAAACATCGTCAAAATATTCTATAGATAAACCTGCTGTAGTACATATACCGTAAAGTACAATAACAATATGTATATAATAGGTATATTTGTATATTTATCGTGTAAAAACTGACCTTTGCGGAAGTGCATGGCCAAGTGGTTGGCTGCAAAAGTCAAACATTCGTTTACTTTCGGGCTTGACTTTTGGCACGGATGAACGTAATAAGCTGAAACACACGCGTGTAAAACAAACCATTGTAGCGATAAATGATGAAATTGAAAAATAAAATTATTCCAATACAGTCATGTTAACGGATGAAATATTCGGTTATAAAAACGCAAAATCTACCATTCGTATCGCCAACTCGTAAAAAATTTGTTAACCGTATATTTATACCTATGTCGTGTTGTTGTTGTCGGGCTTCTGAAACAGCAAAACCAATTATGGCGGCAAACGCCAAGTGCAGGGTAACGTACATTTCTGAAAATAAGTCATATAATAATAAGTTAATATCAGATCGATGCATTCAAAATATATTATAATAACCAATTTATTATTTCATTCAATAGGCGTTTTGAAAAATAATCACGTGTGTTCCGGTAATTATTAAACTGTACGATATTTATTATAAAATATATTGTGCACATATTACGTTATTGAATGTATCTGGTTTATAATATTATTCGATGAAATCTTTAGTATTTAAATACACTTAATCTTTTTTCGTCTTTGAAATATAAAACTTTAAAATGTAATCTTGAACTCATAATGTTATTGAGGGGTTATAATATACGCTTAGAGGGGTAAAAAAGGAGATTTTTAGGATTTTTTTTTTTTCAACGAAATGAAATCACATTTTTATTAAGAAGAATTGTCGTGATTTAAACATTACTCGTGTATTATTACTTACGCGCGTATGTAAAAATAGTGGAAAAACTATTAAACGACTGTAAAAACTCAAAAGTGTAAAAAAACACGATTAAATATAATATTATATACAATACGCACGGTTTTTAACTAAATAATATTACAAGTGTATATAATTATTATACTGTTTGGTTAACCAATAAACTACTATATTATTATCTATAATTATCTATAATATAACTATATTATTATCTATAATAATGTCGATGGTTTCAACGATTTATTTTTCCATTGTTTTTATACATTAGTTTTGTTTACAGAGTAAACGATGCAATTTTCTCGGCTACAGCTGCACGGTTTGGTCTAAAATATTGTACAGTACGACTGTGCAGCATCACCGTCTCTCCGACCAGTTCGGATGCTGTGCTGACGGTCTGTCGACCTGGTGACCGTGTAAGGTCACGCACATGTAATTATCGTACTGACCCGACTCGGTTCAATGCCATCGTCTGGTGGGATTCTAGAGGCGACTAAGTGCAGCATATAAACAAACGAGAGTATCGGAAGCAAAAATACCGAACAACAAGAAATCCGGAACGATTGAAGTTTCATAGAATTGATCGAAATCAAGTATTTAAGTATGTATACATATATTTATAATACCTATATACGCAATGACCACTGATGATTCGATATGTATAGAAGGACACATTTTGGTCAAAACAATAACCTTGAATTCATAAACCATATACCGATAATTCTAATTGATGACGTCTATATATAAAGGTGATAAATTATTTATATATATATACGTTAAAAAAACATTGAGTGTTATTTTCAAAAATCGATGGACATAAATATGTCCAATAAACTTTAACGCGTTGATTTTGAAATTATTTGTTAATCTCAGAATATGAGTAGGCGTGTACTGGGTCCAATTATATATTGTTCTACCGGGAAATAATCGAAAAATCGTTTTAAAAACGGCAAATGAGCAAGAAAAAAAAAATACCATTAGTATAAATTGCACCCATGGTATTACCGTGCCCCTGGCCCACTCTTTTGCTTTCATGAAAAACGTATCCATTTAGATATAAATTTTATAAACTTGAGCGTTCAAGTTTTAAGAAGACTTACCGGTATGCGCTTGCAGGATATGAGTATTATAATTCAATTATTATATTATATTATCCATTAGCAATCGTCTTATTTTACTTCCTATACGAATAATAACGTGATACGAGTACACAATCCATAACCGTACTCATTTAATATACCTATTACCTACATTTTATTTGTATAAATCTTACAATTCTATTAGAACTAGGTAAAAACTTTAAAACTTGTTTTATACACAAATTAAACCGAAAATATTTTAATTTTAAATAGGTGTGGCCAACGGGTCATTTACCTCTGATGATGCATTATAGTATATTATATACGCTACGTTAATTCAAAAATGGATTATTAATTAACTTAGATAATGCGTGTTACTGTATAGATCATAAAAAATTAATTTTGTTTTACATAAAACAAGTACCGTTTATAGTTGTTTCTAACGCTATAAATAACTGTATAATAATTTATTGTATTATTTTAATCAACGAGAACTATGTCAAATATATCATGTATAATATTATATATATAAATTTCATTCGGTCCAAGATAAGTTTAAACGTTTAATTTTTATATTTCATCGAAACTTTTTATACTGAGCATTTATATAGAATGCTATATGATATTTTTATAAACCCTATTCTATTATTAATTATAATATATACTCGTACATGTAAGTTCACCATAGGCAATAATTATAGTTTAAATAGACATTTCACCTTGACGGGTGTTTATAGTTTAAAGAAAGGAACAGGTTCATCGTTAGAAAAGCAATATTTAAAATTACGATGGTTCATTTCAAATAAATGCTTTCTCCCGCGATAATCGTTCAAAATAAATTGATGAGCATTTAAAGTCTATTTGTTATCCGAAAATTAGTTTTAATAATAGTGCTGAATAAAGATATACAAAAAATCTATTTAGATCACATTATTTTTAACTAATTATTACGATTTAATCAATAAGTATTCACAGATATCTATCAGAAATTTAAATTACATTTTCTAATTTCTCTATGTATTAATGATCAGGAGAATTTCAAATGAGAAGAAGTAATTTAGTGAGCAAGTTTTAACCTACATATTATAATAGTGTAATACGAAATATTTGTATATTTAATTAATATATTATAATGGCATTCAATCGTTTGTACACGAATCTTAATTTCGAGTCCCTTTCGTGTGTAACTTCATCATTTATCTATAGTATTTTAGTATATTATTATATTGATCGTCGTTTAGAATTCGTTTAGAATCGGAGTATTTGATTGATGCGCATGTATTTAGTGAAATTTTGGAAATTTTAGCCTGTTGTGGGCGTTATATTGTCGTCGTCGAACCGACAAATCGATCTATAATCGTCGATTTCTCGACGTATACTCGTATACGTGATTTTTAATCGATTTTAGTACAATATTTCAATAGTTTTTAAAATATTTTAAAATATTTAAACGTGGGTGATAGGATAAATCGATATTATAATACGCAATATTCTATGAATATGACTTACTCGTAGAGCGAATGATCCTCGGAAGTCAACTATAGGTATTGCGGATGTCAATGTGTTTGCTGTATACAAATCGTACCGTTCCGTCGATTTGAACTTGACTGCGCCTCCGTGAGTCCGGTGAAGTCTTTTAATAACTCGACTCGGGCCGTGGTCCGTGGGGGAGATCTAATGGTCCGAAGACCGGTTCTGGTTCGCGGTCCGTCGCTGTGCCACTCCCCTCCACCATCGATAATCCCATATTCTCAAACGATTGTCTATTACCGTTTTCCTTCGTTTCCGTCCACTTTGAATATAGTTATTCTGGAAAACTGTACGCCATCCTGGAGGAAAACTATATATAGTGGTAATAATATATATTGGTTGTATATCCGTGATAAATATCTGGATTCATAATCAAAGGGTTTAGGGCTCTAAATTCAATTATTTTCGAAAATGTTTTTAATACGTACATATTGAACACAAAACACGATTTGTATCGATGTCCATCGGACGCCACGTGTGTGTTATCTTAACGTAAAAAAGTGTTTTGCGAGAAAAAAATGCTCTCGGGCTACAGTCGTAATTGTGAAACCGAAATTTGACACGATATTATTGTAGATAAAATTATCTATGTTATACCGTCGTATTTTTTTTACAAAAAAAAAAAAAAAAAGAAAAATTCTTAAAAATATTATTAATTTTGTAAAAATTATTTTTCGGCAGATTTTTACATATAGCATAACATCAGTTATACTTGTCATATCGAAAAAAAGACAACGGTAGAACATAGATAATTTTGTCTAAGATTGTTTGTTAAAATTTGATTTTTTAATTACAACTACATTTTTATTAGATACACAACAAAAAAAAAAAGTGGTACTGACATAGATCTATTTTCAAAATTACTTTTAAAATGTACTCAAATATTTTTAGGCTATAAAATTTTTATTTTTCATAAAATTTCCTACAAATTGCCTATACAGAAGAACCCCTTTATAATCGCATATAAAATGTTGCGTATCAAAGAAGTTATTACAACGTTTTAAGTTTTCTTTTTTTTAAAACGCTGTAACTTCTTCGATAAACAATATTTTACAAATTTTCTAGATAATATTCACATTTTTAATAATTGATAATAGATGTTTTAACTCTGTTTTTAACGTAGACTCCGCATTTATTGCTTTGCGTAGTGTAATTTTGCTGTATTGCCCATTAGATAGACTGCAGAGACAGCAAATGCGGGTGCATTAACAAAGAAAATTGTGCAGATACAATTTGAAAAACATCCTGTTGAACAATTAGCAAACACTGTGATAGAACCGTTCTATGTTAAACCAGCGATATATTAAAATATGATATTTACTCTGACGGTCAGAGAAAGGGATGTATACGCACTGCCAGTCATTTGGTGAGCACGGAGAAAGTCGTCTGGATAAAACACGATTATACGGTCGGAAGTTTCATAGAATGAAAATGTTTTCGATTATATAAATATTGACTTCGTCAGTAAATCGAGTAAACTTGTAAATTCACAAGGATAATATGTTAATATTGTAAAAATAATGTGTCCGTCAACAAATACATCTAAATATACACTATTCACAGTGTTTCCGGTTACATGTTTCGTCTCCGCGCGGCCGCGGCATTTGAATTGCCCTGATATTTCCTGATTATTCTCAAAACGATAAATCAAGGACTGAAATATAAGTAGGTAGTTAATATATTTGAATATTTTTTTATTCAAAGTATTTTTTCTGGAACGAATTATATTAATATTGAATAATTCAAATGTAAAATGTTAATTATTACGTGATGAATTCCTATTTGAGATTCTGACTAAGCGAGAAATGTATCGGTTTCAAGATTATGTATGTGTTTTTTTTTTTTTTTTTTTTTTTCATACCTATCGAAGAAACTATATATATATATAAAAAAAAAAAAAAATCCACCCGTACTCAACCTAAATCACCAACACCTCAAGGGTAAGGTTATAAGGCATACGTACAATGTATACGCACCGATCGCCTACTTGTTGGCTCGCACAAAGGCGATTTTGCCCGGTGGACCGGCAGGTCGGCGTGCGGCTGCAGCAGCCTGTATATTATATTATATAATGTTATATACAGTAGGTCAACGAATCGAATTTCATCGCACAGGTTATACGAATCCTTTGTTTCGTGTCCTGTCGGCAGTGCAGTTGAGCGACATAAATTACAGATAATTCGTAATAATAGCGTTATACTAATACATTATATAGGTACCCGCGAAAGGAGAATGGGTGTTTCTAAATCGGTGGTCAAAGTGGAAAATATTTGCGGAGGAGCGGGCCGGTATTTGAAAATAATCGTTAACACGGCCTTCCCCAAGAAATATTCAAGGAGAGGGTGTGTGTGTACCCCAAAAATAAAAATAAAATCGAATGAACCAAAAAATTTTTTTTTGTATTTTACTCCCGGCAAATCTCTATACAGATTTTAGCTACTACCAAATGCCGAATATAGGTAATTAGCTAAAAAAAAAAAAAAAATAAAAATAAAAATTCATTTCTGTATTATATATAATATTTATAACTATTAATTAACTTAACTTTTCCGTATTTTACGTAACTTTTCACTTAATTTTATTTTTAAGGTGGAAACGTTATTTTATTCCCGAAATCAGATTCCATTTTCCTCTAAATATTTTTTCAACAATACATTTTATATATAATTACTTACGTTTAAAACCGTCATAGAAATACCATCAACGTGTATGTTGAAAGAAACGGCTCACGGCTGACTATATGTACACCTCGCCCCGAAGAAAAAATAATCGTGGATAAAATCATGATTGAAATATACCAGGTTATTGCAGCGCTATGACGTTTTTTTCACGTATAGGAAATAAAATGAAAGCGTAATGGGATATCGTATATGATAACATAGAGCAGTATCACAGAGCATTATCACAGAACACGAGCAGTATGGATATGTTTTATACGAATGCACCCCTACGGTGCCATTTTATTTATATTTGATAACGATTTGGACTGTTTGCAATAACCTGGTATATTTCAACCATGGAGAAAATGATAAATGACGTGATTGAAGTATATGATTACACGTATACGCTCGTCAAAATTCGCAGTGAATACAATACTAATATAATGTACTTACGGCGTGTATGACGCGATGAAGTAGCTAGCAAATGATTCATAGGTTATAGATTATATTATCACTATGCCGAACCATTGAATAAATAATTATTTTACGCCGTTTATTCCATGAGAAGTGTAGTCTGTCCCTCTCACTAGTATTGTTGATATTGGTTTTCTTTCCCTAAGCTCAGTCGATATCTTTGTATGTCTATGCTTGAAACGTATTTAATTTGTAACATTATTTACTCAACGTGGTGTTTCACAGCAAATCGGGGGATTCGTTTATAGGTGACACCGAAAAAAGTACCTACATAACCTATCCATGGTCTGCAGTGCTCCGAAAATGAAATACGAATTTTGGAGGAAAATGGCTACGTCCAGTTTTCACGGGAAATTATTATAATTAAATAAATATTTGAACCGAACCCCGCAATTTAAACTTAAGAGGGACGCTTATCTTAAGATTATATAAGATGGGGACGCCATTCTCAAATTTAACCACAACTAAATCTGAATTTTTTTTTTTTTTATATTATTCGAAAAAAGTTTTTTTAAGATGCAAGAATTTCAGGTTTAAAACGATATTTGCACGTTAATTAATAAAGAAAATTATACAAAAGTTGGACATTTTTTCTATACATTATACAGCTAAAAATATATTATGATATCGAATGTTAAAAACACGTAAATGCGTAAATGTTTAACACGTTATCATTTTTTTTTATGAAACGAGATTTTACGACCATTTCTAAACTTTTAATTTGACTTTTTGTAGTCGGTTTTCCATCGCGTTTAACAATATGATAACCAATTCAAATTGATTTTATCACGGTTTATTAGTTTAAAATTAAATCAATTTTTTCTCGTTCAAAAAACAATGAAATAAAATAAATAAAAAATATCGATTTGTCCGACTGGAATAGTTATTAAGTCGATTTGGTCGACCGAGTGAACTTTAGGAGACAAATGACCCCTAACGGCCCTAACCCATCTCCCATCTCCTAGTTTCGACCCCATTGTTCGTTCTAAGTCTCCTGTAATCTTAACCTTTATCGTTTAATGATAGTAATTTGTTTTTAATCAAATAGTCTTACTGATAAGTGATAATACTCAATACGTAAAAAAATAAATATACATATTATAGATATACAAAATCAATATTAAGTACACATAAACAAATAAGAAAATATGCCTATAGAGTATTCGAAAATGTATTATTAATAATAATATATTTATAGGTACCTATACGTATTGGTTACAACATCATTGTAGTTTGAAGACTTATGACCGAAATGATAAAATAGTTGTTACAAATAATGAATTTTTGAGTATTCCAGATATTTTATTTTCTTGTTAATTTTATGTGCACTATTATTTTTATATTATACATTTACATTTTTTAATTACATTTTTTCAAGTTATTAGTTATTTTTTAATTTAAATACCTATAAATAATACATATATTGTCATTGAAACTAAACCGTATTTAAAATGGGGCCAGTTATTTTAGTATACCACATTAATTAAAATAAAAGTACAAATATATAAAACCTCTAATATTTACTATGTACTTACTATACCTCTACTATTCTTTATATTAATGAAAATTGTATACAGTTAAATACCATCTCCTATTAGTCCTTATAAGCAGACTCGGGTACAATGTTTTTTAAACTTATTTCGAATAAATATTCTATTACATTTTTGGAATACTTTACATATTTTTTTAAACAATAAATTAAATAATGTAATAATTTTTTCATTGAAATGTAAGTACTATAGATTTCAATAATGAAAATATTAAGTAGTAATTATATTGTTATTTAATCGAGCGCAGAATATAGTCATTAATGTGTGATTTAGGTGTTCTAATTATTATCATTGTGGATTCAGAGCGAGCAGTTTACAATAGAGTTCACGTTACAACGGAAATATACGAAAACAATTTCTTTTAAAAATATTATCGAAGCTGAAAAGTATTTGTTTAAATTCAAGGAATATATAATAATACTAGTAAAAAATATTAAAAGTACTGTATTAATTACGAGAAACGAAAAAGTATTTGGAATATCTACTACTATTTTTATAATATAAAATAATTACGGTAATAATAGTGTGTATATATGTATATATAGTGCCCAGAGAGCGTACAATAAATTATACAAATATACGAGAATGGTTATTTCGAAACGACGTGATTTTAAAATTAATTCCTTTTTAGATTTTAAAAATAATAAAATTTCTAAAAAAAAAAAAAAAAAAACCTTCGATATTTAGATTTGACGCAAGACTCGAGATCGCGATATTTTTAGTTTATTTATTTATTAGTGTTTGGAGAAGACTTATGTGTCCAAACGCACCTGAAATTTTCATGTCTCCTTCTATCGGTCTGTCCCTGTCGTTTAAACGAAAAATATATCATTTCACAAATTTCACGAAACCTTTTTTTTTTCATCGTTCGTTTGCAGTTTCGTCCCTTTTCAATAATCACGGGGTGACAGCTATATATCACGCAGGCGGATTAATAATCCATCTTTATGTATATATATATATATATAATACCTTTGTTGACGCGAACTAGGTTATTTCTTATTATAAATAATAATAAGAATAATGAGACTTTCAAATCGTATAGTTTAAATTTCAAATTATTGGTAACCGGTCAAGGATATGCGTTTATATATCAGCAGTATTCAGCGAGATGTTATTTTGAGTACACATATTATACTGTGCTCCAATTATAGTACGGAGAACGTTCTTTTGCACTTTATCTGTGTCTTGATTATGTTCTATATATTATATATAATATACGTACATCTGACGCCGAAAAATCTTTTTTTGCGTTTAATATAAATCATTATTTCGAACTCGTGCATATAAAAAATATGTTGAATATACGTTAAACGTGGTCTTTTTAAAAAGAAAATACATTGAAAAATATTATATGTGCGCGTTCGACAATGCCGTCCCAGATAAAGGACGCGCGACGTGCATAAACATGGTAACACGGTAAGGATGAAAATGTGTCGGTTTATAAAATAGCAAAAATGAAAATTCGTAGGTACCTACACTATCATGTATAAATTAATGTGCGTTTGTCGAATTTATATAAAACCTTTGAAATAATTTTAACCTAGGTACAAAGAATCAAAGTAAACATTAATAAATATATGAAGAATTCAATTTAAAAACAATAGTATAGTATATATGCACACTTTATATTACGTGCTAACCTAACTATAAATATTTAATTTTTTTTTTTTTTTTCAAAACATTCCCGAAAAATCTTACAATTAGACGCCGTGTTTCGTTATAAAACTCCGAAATATTTAGTTTCAAAAGATCATGCAAAAAATATGCCGTTTAAGTCGTAGAAAAACTTACTTACTTTTACTTAGAAAAACTAAAATGAGTGTTAAAATGTTTACGCGCCCAAAATGTCTGTAAGTCTTATCAAGAATGAATAATATAAAAACACAAATCTAGAACGAAGAAAGAAATCGGTCAATAAACGATTTATATACCTATAATATTATAGGTACTTAACCTGGAGTTAACATGAAATGATTTCATAATATTTAAAATATTCATAATCATTTATTTATAAATATAAATATAAATATAAATGGGAAAGAAACTCATAAAATTATGCTTTCCGTTCACTTGTAATAATCAATCAAAGTTATTTTGAATATGAAGTAAAAAACAAAATGAAAATTCGATTCCCAAAATGATGGTATTGTCATAGTCCATATTAAAGTACCAATATTTTCTGAATTTATACGTGCAGAATTATGAATTGAATTACAAATCGAACCATAAAGTATAATTATTATTACAAATAATACATAAAGGCATATTTTGAATAAAATGTTGATGATAATATCATATACATTTTCAAAGTTAATCGGTTTCTGTTACATTATTTTATTTTTGTAACAGGCCACACTTCACCCGATAACGTACAGCTTTACTTTTATGCGCGTTTCGAAATCGTCTTAGACTTAACATATTTGGCCAGTGTATACACCACCAGTGCCATTTTAACTTTTTGTAACATTCTTTCTTGTCAATTTAAATCGGTCATTTTAGAAAATAACATAAGTCATAAAATTGAAATTTTTCACAAACCAATAAAAACTTAACAACTCCATAAATATAAAATGTTTTTTTTTTAAATTTAATCCTAACATTTTTTTTTTTTTTTATTTATGGCCTGTTGTATATATAATTTATAATAGTCTATATCTATGTTTAAATCGTATAAAAATTATTTAAAACATCATTGACTTATGATGTTTTTGCAAGGAATTTTTGCAAGCATTTTAAGGTATTAACTTCAATTAGTTGTGTTAGGTGTACAATTTTACTTGGTATAATGTATGTTTTTATTAATAACATGTTATTATTGTTTTTGTATTTGTGATTATACAATTATTGTTATCGTGATTGTTACGAAAAGACCTAGTTGCGATCATTATATACCTAAGACCGGGTATGGGTAAAATACTTTAAAAATACATTTCGAATACATATTTCAAATATATCCAAAAAAAATTATTCAGAATATGTATTCGAATACTTTATGATTATAGTATTCCCTAAGTATTTAAAATACTCTACAAAATGTATTCCAAATACTTTTAGAATATTTTTTATTAATAGATTTAAATAACAAAAATAGTATCTAATTATAATATTATTAGATTTAATAAGTTTTTTCCGTTTAAATGAATAGAATAATTTAAGCACATTTAAATTATGCGAAATACTGTATTCAGAATACTTTTAAAAATTATTCAAAATACTGTATTAAATACTTTACGAAAAATGTATTTATAAAATATTAGAATACTGTATTAGGATACTACAAAAGTCTACCTAAGACATTGAAATGTGTTGATTTTGCATTGATTTTAAATTCTATTTTGTGTTTCTATAGTAATGTTAAAAAATAGTACTTATGTCATTTTTTCAGTGAATGTGTAAATAAGTCTAGGTATCTATATAAAATGTATATACAATTACAGTCATTTTTCAAAAAAAAAAAAAAAAAAAGGTCACTTATGATGTTTTTGAAATTACCGATTCATTCATATAGATTACAATCGTTTTTGGTTTTTATGTTTAATCCTTAAAGTTGAAACCATTTACTTTTTCAAAAGTGTATAACATGAACTTATCAACTGCCGGTCTTCTTTTTTAATCTTTTCCAACTATTTGGGGTCGGCTACCCTAGTTCACAACTATATAACACGAATCGTCTTCACATACACCAGTCAACTATTCATATCATTCTCCATTACATCCAACCCAAGGACAGATTATTTAGGGGGTGGGAGTTGTATCGCCCCCATCTTTGGATGCTAGTCGGCAAAATTAAGGTCATCAGCAAAAACAGTACATTGATAACCTTTTCTTTTTTTTTTTGTATTTATATTTCAAAGATTTGGTATTTCATCGGTATTTTCGAAACACCTCTCCCCTCCCTATCCATAAATATTTCTTTGGAACTTCCGTTTTCTGTCTAGAACTCGTCTTTTCCACGTTTTCCCTCTACTATAGTGATGAGTAAATTATGACCAACATCACTCTAGGTTTTGGACTTGTTCTTGTCAAACTAAATCTTGATATTGGTCTTAGTGTTATTGATTGAATAGACGTTTCGGTATCGGCCTTTGTCTGGGTCTTGATTTTACAGATTTTTTTTTTTTACCAAATTTATAAATATATAATTCAAAATCCATTATGTACCTACTCATCATTCATATTTGAATTGTGTTTACGATACATGGTGTACGCACGAAAAAAAAATTCAGAAATACAATCGATTGAATGATTAATCACCTATACACCACTTACGTCATATATATATATATATATATAAGAGTATAAGAGTGTATTGGGTAGACTTTTAGTGAATATTTTTATTTTGTATTCGGAATACTTATTCAAACAAATGGGTAAAAAGTATAACTATTCGGAACGGATATTCGAATAATTTAATAAGTGTTCCAGTAATTTTTAGAATATCAATCGTTGCTTATAAAATAGATATTCAGTATATCTATGATTTTTCCATCATTTAGATTAGCGCAAAAAATGAATATCTATAGAACATCATAATATAATAGCTATACTTTTTTTTTTTTTTTTGTAAAAATTGATTTTTTTTTTCAAAACTCAATATATATGAACTTTTATCATTGAATATATTGTACATTAAGCAATTAATTGTACCGATTATTCATTAGATATGAACATGGTATATATTTTCTAAAACGATTTGAATAATTACTTTTAATTATATTGGAACTATATAGACGTCAGATGACTCATATGCTATATTGGTATATATGTTATTTTATATTTTATTATTTAGTAGGCATTTAATGTTTTTAGTGATGTGCTCATTGTGCACGATTATTTGTTTTATACTGATTGACTTATATAGGTGATAATAAAAATAATAGCATACAGTAATAGTATATAGACTTTACCGTCTGTATAATTATTATTATAATATTATAGTAGTATTCTGCCGACTGCCATATTATGACGTTTATTATTTATTTAAATAGTTATTTTCTGCATGAGCTAGAAATTCAAATACGTTCGTATATTGTTCATATACGTATAGTATAATATCATATTTCTATCACAAATACATGACAATTATTATTATCGATGTTCAAACGAAAAAAGCGTTTTATTTATTTTTTTATTATTTTGCGAATAAATATACTTCAGTAAATTTATTCAGAATACGTATTCCAATATTTTGTTCTGAATGTATTCAAAATAGTAATCGAATTCAAAAAAAAGTATTCAAATAATTTTATTCGAAAACCTGTAGGTACTTCACAAGTACGGTTATGGGCTATTTGTGAACAACGTCGAATATTGAAATCGAAGGCAGTATAATCGGAAACTCGTTTTGCTTATCTTTTCGATAATCGTATTATCGGAATCACACAACGGGATCGCAAAATGTGTAGATTTTGTGTGACATCGCGAATAGAGTGTTTACCATAGGTTAAAAATACATAATACGCGTGTTTTCTCGATTAACCAAATATAATTTGGTTAGGTACTGAATTTTATAAACAATCACTTTTGGTTATAAAAATGTATAACCGGTCAAACGGAATGGTTATTCATTATTTTGTTTGGTATAATAAAATAAACAAAAAAGATGAAAAAAATACCAAACATATCAACCAGATTGATCGCGAAAACCTAGTTAGTGGCGCGATGCGTGCAAAATGTAAACGCTGATTATGATCAGTTTAATATCAGATATAAAAATATTTGTCCTTAAATAAGTTGTAATTATTTTTTATTGTATTTTATTAACACAATACGGGACGAGCCCAAAAAAATATGAGTGAGACAATTTGATTGCTTAAACAGTAATTGAAAACTAAAACTAACTAAAACTAATTGACTGAAATCACTGAAAACTGGCAAAATCTATGAATAAAGGCTCCTGATTAGCAGTGCGCATAAGTCGGGTAATTAAGGAGTTGTCGAGGAAGTTAGATCGAGAGAGTGGAATATGGAGTGGGACAGACGAACGAGTGAAACGGGAAGGAATTTTGAAGGTAATAAGTAACAGGAGGCTAGGAGAATCGATTTTGTCTGTAAGAATATTAGAAAGAAAAGATAAATTGTATGAATGTCTGCGGACGGAGAGGCTAAAGAGGTTAGGAAGGTCTTGAACAGGAGAATAATCATGGCGAGGGTAATGGATATTTAGTCTTGAAGCTAGGATACGTAAAAAGCGTCTCTGAACCCTTTCGAGCATGACACTTCCATAGGAAGTGGAGGCATCCCAAAAGACGCAATCATTATTACATAAATTACCATTATATAATAAATTGTTCGACGATTTAGGTTGTATGTTTGAAAACACTCAGGGAAATATCGACATATCCATGGCGAAATTCCGCTTAAATTTCACCAGCCTGAGTAATCGTTACGATAAATATTGCATATTTATGAAAATATCTGGTAATATGTCACTTGTCTTAAATAATAAATTGGTCACTCTAAGCGATTACATTTTCAACGCTTTGCTGACATAACATAATCGCTTGGC
Source organism: Pemphigus obesinymphae (assembly GCA_025469235.1). NCBI lineage: Eukaryota > Metazoa > Arthropoda > Insecta > Hemiptera > Aphididae > Pemphigus > Pemphigus obesinymphae. The sequence continues at coordinate 9,485 of JAIPRL010002798.1, read as the reverse complement.
CAGGGGGTTAGATACGCGTACCTATCGAGAACAAAATATACCATAACGAAAATTCCATAATTTATGATATATTTATTAATTCGTTTTTATAAATTTAAAGTAAAAATTAATTTTGTTTGATAAGTAAAACTTGCAAGCATAAGAATTTTGCAGTTTAGTTTTGGTCTTGGGCGTGGTATTGAATGTTTACTGCAAAACTGAAACTGCAAGACTGAGATAGATTTTGCTCATCACTAATCACTATATACCCTCTACATATTATATTATTATTTCCTTTATCAATTTTACTGTTTCTGTCTCCCCCTCTGTTTTTAATCCTTTGAGTGTTATGGTTGAGTATACCCGTCAACGTATATAAAACATTATCTATTCGTCCAAGACATATGAAACCTATACCAAACAATAGATAATAAAATTTAAAACTCTTTGGAGAGAAAAAAACTCGATTACAATGGTATAAATCAATAGTTTCATTTTTTTTTTTTTTATCAGAAGTTATCATTATTGAAATTACCTAAATATTTGTTATATAATTTCGCGTGAATTTCAAGTCTCACGTTTAATGTTAATTTCTATTTTTACTGACATTTGAATATATAACCAATTATTCTCCAATATTATGCATTATTTTATTCCATCTTTATCAGTTATCCGGTAATCGAGACACTTTGGGAACCACTAGCCGTAAAAATGTTAAAGTTAGGTAATATCTCGGTTTTTTTAATTTCTGTGTTCGATACATGATTTTGATTAATTCCAAATATGTTACGAGTATATAAAATTGGGGGAGAGGGAAATGTCAATTTTATACAGTCCTGGAGGGTAACAATGCAAAAAAATTATGTAGCCCTGAATCTATTTAACCGTCTCCGTCTATTCTCACGATACATTTTGTCTATTGTCGAAGCCACTCTCCTATACGGTAATTTTATATATTAATTTCGTATTTTATATTTTCCATAGCAATTCCACTGAAATAACTTAGCATTCCTATCTCTGCTACACTATCATCGTCGGTTCTACCTTCTTATCTACTGTCCAACATACTGACGCATACATCGTTGTAGGCCTCGCCACTGCTTTATATGCAGTTTACCTTTTAGCCTGATTGGGAACCCTTTATCACATCGATCTACGATCATACGACGATCCAATTCATCCATTCACATTCAATCCTGAGTTTCCTGCAGACTTGGGTAAAATAATTTTTAAATGTATTTCGAATACGTATACCAAAGAATTCCAAGAAAAAGGATTCAGAATATGTCTTCCTTAAGTATATATATATTTTTTACGAGATTTCAATAACAAATATAGTACCTAATTATAATATTATTATATTTAATAATCTCTCCGCCGTGTAAATGAATATAATAATAAAATTGATAATACGGACCTACCTATTAATTATAAATTATATCAATATTTTAATATTGTGTGATTCATTTAAGTGATAAGTGAGTAGATAATTTGTTTTTTGTAATACTTAATTAAGAATAATTATTTATTGTCAATGACTAACTCATAATATTCAATCTACTTTTTTATAATAATTAGTATTATATATTTATAATATAAGATCTCATATCACTAACTACTGTAATAATTAATAAAATTATTATAATAAAACAATAGCAATAGTATATAATGCTGTAAAACTATTTATTATATACGTGATACATGTGTTTTAACGGAATTAGAACATGTTCTTGTTTTCTAAGTACAACTTCTCTGCTAGTTATCGTAGGTTGAAAACTTCAGTAAAATAAATATATTTTTTTGTAAATTCGAAAAGTTAGAAATTTGACGTTTTTCAATTACAAATTTTAAATGTTTATATATACTTATACAAAAACACTATGCTTGATCTTAGCTTAAGTTTTTATATGTTATTTAATGCAATTATTTCTCTTTTATGATAATTTTTGAACAAATTAAGTTCAAAAAGCCTCACAAATAGTTTTTAAATAAATGTTGTGATTACACAACAATAAACATTTTTACAGATATGAGACAATTTTTGAATTACTTTTAAATGTATTTTAACATTTTTTAATTAATACATTTTTATTATTCAAAAGACCTCTTGAAAACTGCCTACACAGAACGTTTTGATAATGTTTGGTATAGTTTCTTCTTAACGAGGACTCCACACCCGTTCAAAACATGGCGGAAAACACCTTTACGCATTTCCTATGCTACGCTTTGTAGAAATATTGTAGTATAATTATTTCAGTATTAAAAAAGGGGAAAACTTAAAATATAATCGAACGCCAGTTTTTTAAATGTAATTTGCAATTGTAGAATTAAAAATATGATTTTTTTCATGTTATTCAACCGTTTATGGAATATGGTAAATTTAATTAATCGTAAAACGCTGTCATACGATCATAGTTTATATTCTCGTCATTCTATTATTGGTATCTATGATATCATTATATATAGTATGTACCTATACTATTGGAAATGCGAAAATACGTTTTAAAAAAAATAAATACCTATGGGATTACACATTTTTTTTTTCATGTTTATACCCAAAAGTATTACAAGAAGGAGTATTTTATATATGATCATTATATATAGTATCATTTTCCGGTAGAAAATAGCATCTAGTTAGTATATTTTAGAGAAGTCATTTTCGATTTTTTAAACGCGTAAAAAAAACAACTAAAAAATGAAGGAAAAACGGTAAAAGCATGATTTTGTTAAAATCGTACCTAGTATATGTTTTTCCGTTGTAATTTGGTAAATAATGGTAAAAAAGTCTTGACATTTTCACGTCAAATGGATTTAAATAAAATATTAATGTAATAAAAATTTTCGACATTTTCCGACCAATTTTGGGCTTCGATATATTGAAATTTTATAGAAATTTTAAAGATTGAAGTTTTTCATCATAAAAGAGTTAATTTTAGGCTTAAAACTGTGTACAATGTTAATATTGCTATATAATATTAAAAATATCTTAAAAATCGATACACACAAATTATTTGTAATACCCATTTCAATTTTTCGACATTAACATAGGTATATGTATTGTAATTTCGGTTAGAATATCGAGGGAAAAAAAATGGGTTTATGGACTTGAAACTTTCACCAAAAATTAATATAAACATAAATATGAGTACAGTATAAGTAAAGTATATAAGTACAAAATCGACATGAATATTTTTATATTTTCCCCCTGAAATCTGGGCTATTTATAGTAATTTTCGATTTTATATATTTTTTTTTTCATGAAAAAAAAAAGAGTTAGTTTTAACCGACTGCAATACTCATGATATATACGCCTAAGCATCGCTCAGAGTAGTTTTTTTTTTTTGGAAAGAAATGATTTATCATATAGCCCTTTCAAATTCAATATATCAATCATCACCAGCAACCTATATACCTAACTATAGCGAAGTGCATACATACAATCCCTACACTGACCGGCTTTTTATAATTATTATTAAATCAATAATGGGCTTTATGGCGAAATATAAATATAGTTTACTTTCAACGACCTGAAAATGGTTTAAATCCCTTAAAAAATATTGAAACGTATATATATATATGGTTCGGGTTTTATTTGACAGAAACGAGTGGCGTTCGTGTGTCGTTCACAAAATATGAATATATACGGCATGTAATATATATGTAGACAAGTATATATGACGATTGACGAATGGATATATATTTATTTTCGATCATCGATTATATATATTTTTTTTTTTTTTTAACGACGAATAATTATGCGCCTATACTGCTATATATATTATTTTTAAATGTATAATTTTATTCTAGATAGATATAATAATATAGTGGATTTATAAATACACACACACACACACACACATATATATATATATACGCGTTGTATATTGCTAATGATTTTCTGACGACCAAACACTTTTTTAATTTATAAATTTTTTTTTCAATATGTACACATTATACAATATATTATTATATATTATATATAGTGTTGGTCAATGATCTCATTCATGCGTGTTCGTGTGATATGATCCCATACAAAATGTCGAAGGCCATCCAATGGTTTTCCAGCACGGCCGACTTATAATAAAATAATCATAATCGTTTATAGCGTTGATAAAAAAAAAAAAAACATTCTTAGATAAAGAAACGAAAAATAACTATATATTATATTGGACGCGATCACACACGACACGTTATATCATTATACTAATATATATCACTCTGCACATAATATTTTATTCGCTGTAGTTTACGACAGACTATATTATAATGATTTGTTCATATATTTCACAAAACACACTGCATACAGTTACAGACTCGAAAAGTATATTTAAACATTCAATTAGTATTTTAAGGAATATCCTTTGAACGATTAGGAAAAATGGAGTTTCAGAAATATTTCGAATACATTCGTGTCGAGGAGTACAAAAAAAAAAAATATATATATACATAATAGTATACACTACCTATATATAATCTAATCACTCGTATTGAAAACTATTTTTCGATGTAAAAAATGTACATTTTTTTTTGTATTATTAAACGTATCTCCATTTTTATTGTCTCCATTTGACCTCAAAATCGGCTGCCTAATAGAAATTATTATTTTTCCATGATATTTGCAACTTTTATTTGTTTTTGTATGTACATACAAATTCACAGTTAGATATGAATCTAACTAACCTAAAATAACCCCATATTTAATAAAACATTAAACGCAATTCAGAATAACGTATTTTCAACTCTCTGGACACTGCAATTACTACGTGTGTGAAGTTTCCCCCCCCCCTGTTACCCAATCCGTCCAAAACAATTTGTAACCTCATTTTCTTAATTTGTAATCTATTTGTAACCAACTTTTTAGAATTTGTAACCTCACCTTTTACGAATTATGAGCACTTTCTCAGTGTGAAGTTAGCCGCCCCCCCCGTTCATAAAATTGCTCGAAACAATTTGTAACCTTTTAAGCTTAATTTGTAACCTATTTATAACCAACTTTTTTATAATTTGTAACCTCACCGTTTCCGAGTTATGACCACTTTTATCATGGGGGGCCAGCTCCTCCCAAATTCATAAAATTGCTTGAAACAATTTGTAATCTTTTAAGCTTAATTTGTAACCTATTTTTAACCAATTTTTTATAATTTATAACCTCACCGTTTCCAAGTTATGACCACTTTTATCAAGGGGGCCAGCTCCCCCAAGTTCATAAAATCGTTCGAAACAATTTGTAACTTTATTTTGTAAATTTGTAACTGTTACCTATTTGAAACTAACTTTTTATAATTTATAACCTCACCGTTTTCGAGTTATGACCAGTTTTATCAATTGGGCCAATCCAAAAGAGTTCGGACACTTTTTCGGTTCGGTCAGTCGATTCTAGTATATCCGTATTCCGTACTTCCGTGTATGTAAGTGAAGTAATCGGCTTTCAAATATTTCCACAGGGTGCAGTGGTTATATAAAAATAAAACCCAATAATATAAATCCAACCATATGTACATTAGTACATACTATATTTTAGTATATGTATATTGTATAAGTATTATAATTATTCAAATTAAATTATTTTTTCAATTTAATTCTATGTCTTTTTTCCATAGTTTTAAAATTGTGCCCTCCCTTATTTCCTAAAATGAGACTTAATTAAATATGCCTTATATAATAGTTTTTTTTTTTTCAGTGCTTCCTACTTAACCTTTTTTCAATTTATTCATTTTTTTAATATAGATTTTTCAACAACATTTAAAACGTATAAAAATGCTCTTATTCGATCAAAAATGGGTTTCGTAGATAATTTTTGTTCTTTATGATTTATTTTTCATTTTATCTTTCTATAGTATTATTTTCAAATTGATCAAAATGAAAAATTCCTGAACATGTTTTTTTTAAATATAATCGTGATTATACGATAATAAAAATGATATATATTTATATTTATTAATTTCTTAAAATTGAATTTTTATTTTTCTAAATATTCTTTAAAATTTGCCTATTTAGAACCCCTTAAAATGACACAACACATGCAATTTTAAGGGGTTCTGTATAAGCAATTTGTATGCAATTTTAAGAAAAATAAAAATCATAGAATTTAAAATTATTTAAGTACATTTTAAAAGTAATTTAGAATAGATTTTTTCAGTACCAATTTTTATTTTTGTGTAATTACTATATTTGTTAACAAAGCAGTTTTGCGAGAAAAAATTGTTCTCGAGCTGTATTTGTATTTAAAAAATTCCAATTTGAACACAATATTGTAAACAAAATTATGTGTTTTACCGTCGTCTTTTTTTTTCGATATCACAAGTATAACTGATGTTATGCCATCTGTAAAATTCTTATAAGATTTACAGCGAAATTTTGATGTATTGTAATTTAATTTGAACGGTTTTAAAACGATTAAAATTCCTTAAAAATATGAACGTTGTTCACGTTCTATTTAACAGAAACGAGTGACGTTCATGTGGGTGTCATTCACATTGAACGTGAACACATGAACGTGCGTTCATGAACGACGATCTTTCCGAACACTGGTAATTAATATATATTTAATATATAATATGATTTAGGTATGATATAAAAATAAAATAATAAACTTACCTTTTTATTTTCTATTGTGTTTTTTTTTAACAAACAACAAATAAATAATGAAAAATTTAAACTGTTATTGTATGAATGTTACGAACACTACGAGATACAATACATAAATGACCATATAACGTGTACTTCCCAGATCAAATAAAATATCTTACAATAAAAGAAAAATATACTAATATTAAATTTAAACCAATATCATACCATCATACATAAATAAATATATATGGGCACATTTAAATTTCCCCGATTTCACAACAATCAGGAAGTATATATAAATTCCGCTAGTTGTCTATAAAATGAAATATCAACATTCATGTGACATTTTACAAGTTGTCGGGGGGAGGGGACGGAATTTACTAAATTATAATAAGTAGGTATACAATATTAAATATCTATTCATATACTAAAATATGGTAGGTACTAGGTACCTAATTTTCACTTGTGAAGGCGGTTGGACTTACATTCTTGGGTTTTATATAACCACTGCACCCTGTGAAAATATTTGAAATCCAATTATTCTAATTACATAAACGGAAGTACGGATATACTGGTACCGACTGACCGAATCGAAAAAAATCCGAAAAAGTGTCCGAACTTTTTTGGATTGGCCCCCTTGATACAAGTGGTCATAACTCGGAAACTGCGAGGTTACAAATGATAAAAAGTCGGTTACAAATAGGTTACAAATTAAGCTTAAAAGGTTACAAATTGTTTCGAACGATTTTATGAACTTGGAGGGGCTGATTTCACACTGAGAAAGTGCTCATAACTCGTAAACGGTGAGGTTACAAATTATAAAAAGTTGGTTTCAAATAGGTTACAAATTGTTTCGAGCGTTTTTGTGAACTTGGGGGGGGGGCTGGCCTCCCACGATAAAAGTAGTTATAACTCAGGAACGGTGAGGTTACAAATTCGAAAAAGTTGGTTACAAATAGGTTACAAATTAAGTAGATTAATATAAAATTTGTTTGAAGCGGATCGGACGATGTAGGGGGGTCACCGTGAAGTTAGCCCCCCATCGAGAAACGGATTGTATCTCGTAAACTACGAGGTTACAAATTCTAAAAAGTTGGTTACAAATAGGTTACAAATTGTTTTGGAGGGATTGGGTAATATGGGGGGCCAACTTCACACACATGCAATTACTATATAATCACTAGCAATACTTTTAGCAGAGTGTCGACTGAATTGAAGGATTTGGACTATGTAAGGTAAATATTATTTACAAAAAAAAATAATTGAATTACGATACAAGTCACTTTAAATAAAAAAATTAAAATTGCCTTCGGATTACCTAAAATTATATTCATCAAGTAGCGTAATATTATATGTAATACTGCGTGCATAATAGGCAATTATACCAAAAGTAATGACGTTATTTTTTTCCCGTAAAATGTTATAATGGAATTTATATACTTTATCGAGGCAACTGAGTTCGTCGGGATAACTGACAAAATAATACCGATTTAAATACGAGAAAAAATCAAAATAATGATACGAATGATAGGTATAACATTGATAATAATGGAAACAATAATTAATATTATAAGCAGGATTTGGGTTGTACAACTTAAAATAAATCACGTACTATTCGGATTTGAAGATACATTTTAATGAAAAATATTTATTCTTGTTATACTTACACGATATATCGTTAATTAATTATAATTAGTATTGTTTACAAACGCGTTACTTCATAGAAATTACATTTAAATTGTAACTTGGTTATATAATTGCGTTATCGAGATAAGAAGAAGTTATAAAATCACTACTGTGTTACGTAAAAAGCAATTTTATTACAGAAATATTATTATTTTTAACATCTGCATTACCTTACTAACGCTGGAATTTAAGGGTTTAAACAATTTTTAACGTGAATACATTTATTTTTATTTTTGTCTTTAGTAATAATAATCGCCCCTATAGCTTTGTAACAGATATTTATGATGTTAAAATATCACAGAAATAGTGCATTAAATTACAAACAAGTATATAATACAACAATAAATTAAAATATACCTATAAAAAAATGTATACAAAGGTATATTTAAAAATATACGTCTAAATGTCGGTAAACTGTTTGGAATATAAAAAAAGTTTTAGGATTATCTTAGGAGATGACACGTTTATTATTAAAATGTATGAAAACAATAATATTTACGAGCGCATCTCAGAGTTTATTTTCATCATTCCAAATACAACGTGCCATATATTGCTTACAAGCGAACAACTCTTTTAGCATGTTCAAACAAATTTTAACTCTTTCGGAAAATGATTTTCAAAAATAAAATCTTCGAATTCCACGAAAAGTGATTGGGCTCTAATAATTTACACCGATCAAAATTATTTGCGATCTTATCGAGCGTGTTTTACGGTGGCCGTCAACGATCGTCACCTGTGTAACGTCCTCTTTAACAGTCTTTGTCCGAAATGACTGGTCGGAACACGTGTGTTTCAACAGTATATTTTTAATAGTTTTTTTTTTTTTTTTTAATTCATTTAACCCAGGGATATTATATGTGTACAGGCGTGTACGATATTATTGTATAAACGACATAACATATTGTATTTCAATCCGGCCGGATTGGCCGTATATATACCGACGAAATACGTATATATTGTAACATGTTGTGCGAGAAAACGACCGGAGATTCGGTAGACGCTTTGGTCGGCAAAACCCCGATATCCGTCCCTGTATGTATATGTTTTTATTAAGGCGGCTCTCTGCTTCATCAATTTTTCATCAAAACGACCTAAGCGACGGACAAATTTTAAGGTACTTATGTTCGTTCGATTTAAAAAATGTAAAGATGTTTGAATTGGTGAACAAGTTTACTTTGCATCGGTCGGAGCATATTTTTAATATTTTCAATATTTTTTAATATATTTAATATTCAAAATTTACAAATTTA
>JAIPRL010002797.1:0-54297 GCA_025469235.1 Pemphigus obesinymphae | reverse complement strand
CAATTATAAATCAAATGGTTTACATAATATTTTGTTCGTTTTCAATATTATATGTCATAAACTGAACATTCAATAAAATATACTGTATAATATTATGTAGTAATAACTGTACCTACATGAAACTGAGATATTATAAATATATCATATTACATTTTAAAATATGCATTAGGTCACAATAAATCACATTTATTTCTACATTTGATCTTCAATGTAATGTTAAACATAGATAGGTACTGAGTAGGTATATAATTAATATTAAGAGTTATGTATACTACACCGAAGCTACGCTCAGAATCGTTTTATTGAATACAATGATTTATCATTGCTTTCAAATGTAATACATCCACCAAGAGTATCCTGCCCAGTAGCAAAGTGCCACCCCCTACTGACCGGTTTTTTTTATAATATATTAATATTATCATACTAAAATTATTTAATTTTAATGGCCAGAAAGCCATTCAAATTCCTTAAAAATATTAACATCATTCATGTTCACAAAATATGGTGCGTTCATGAATTTCATTCTTTCCGAACACTGATAATTTTTACCATCGTTATAATTTGAAGTAAAATTTTTAATCAGTTTAATTTTTTTTAAAATGATTACAGATGACATGAAAGTAATTTGAATATTTTTATATAATAGGTGTAACGTGTAACGTAATTGAATTACTTTTCAAAAGTAATTTACCCAACGCTTTACGTTATACATTATATTATCGGCTAAATTAACTTTAATGCCTAATGTAAATTCTTTATTTACTCGTCATGTGATCGCATTTGTCCGTACTCAATGACATTAGGAATGGCCTCCTTTCTAGAAATCCGTTATCGCTATACTGTATCAACGATATACCACGATGGACATAAAAGCTACGTAAATATCCTTAATGGCTAAAAGGCCTGGTATAAATGTGTCATTTTTCATAAAAGGACGAATGAGAGCCTTATGTGTGTTTATATATAATACATGGTAAATTACGTTTATTTGCAGTATTTGGGAACACAAAATTCGTCGTGGATATGGCCGAGAAAAAAAATTTTAGTGGGAGCTCGGGTCATCAATATTTTTCAGACGTGATACATATAAAAAACGGATATGGTCAAAACCATTTTACTACTATAACAATATTACCGTATCCGAGACATATAATGTTTACATTCGCATAGATAAAAATATATACATTTTAAATTAGACTTATTCATATTTATTTAATTTATAAACATATATAGTGTGCTTGAGATAATTGGAAACACTTTATGATCTCCTTAAATTTTTAACTATTTAGAACTGTATTATTTTGTAACGGAGAACATGAAAATACACATTTTGTTTTATATATATCTTTAAATTTTTGTTCTCTTAGATTTGCACATACGTACAAAACTACGTTTTTTTTTTTTTAAATAGGAATCTATATAAGTTCGGCACAATATTGAAAAATCTTTTTTTTATTTTTCTTTTATCAGACTGTAACTCGGTCACTTCAGGTTTATAACCATAATTAATATATAAAATTACAAAGTCAGCCTATTTAAATACTATGTCAAACACATTTACAATCGATTTACATCAAACATAAAGAAAAACGATTTTTTTTTTTCTAGATCATTTTGTATTTTTGACATTAAAATGTATCCACTTCTTGGTGTACCAACTTTTTTACCACACATAAATTAATTCTTAAAACTGTATTATTTTATTGAATTGCTTTATAAAATAACAGATCCTTTAAAAATATTTATAAATATCATTCAAAATTATAAAATGATTACCTAGATAAAATGGTCTAAAAAAACGATTGTAACTTGATAAATTTTCGATACAAGATTTGAATAGACAAAATTGTCAAGGTTCATTTTAATGATTGATGAGCCATTTTACATTAAGTGGCAGTAACATAGTGTATTTTTGGTTTAAAACTATGATTGATACATTACAATTACTTCAAAAATCAATCAAATATAATAACTGGTTAAATCTAAGAGCTAAAATTATAAAACTTTTAATTATTTTTTATGTCTTATATAGTATTGAAAAAAACTAAAATAAAGAATTGGTTAAAAACTTGTGGAGATATGTTTCTAGTTATTTCGCATACATGCTGTATATAAACAAATTTAATTAATTGAACATTTAATTCTATCATATCCCAGACTATATTCTTAGGAAACGTATAAATGATTTTTGTAAAATTTCTTTCAGATAGTTATTCAGTTATTTATAACTCGTTTTACCTTGTTTCATAATTAAAACATGATATTCTCTTCCCTTGTTTGCTATACCAACTTTTGATTTTTAAATTGAAACCCATGATTAAAACTATAAATTTTTAAAAAATATATTTTTATGAAAGTTAACATTTTAAATTTTTAAAAAAAATTTTCAATTTTTTTAAAGACCAATAAATATTTCCTGAGTAATAACTAATAAGCATTTAAATTAAAGAGTGAAAAAATACTCTAATACGTTATTTTTAACATCTATTACGTGCTACTACAGTACTTCTCTGCTCCAATGCAGATAATCCAAATAATTTAAATGATGAAAAAAGATATAGAACTAAGTATTCAAATAACTTTCTGGAAAAAATTACACAAAAATTATTGTACTTCACGAGATATAGTTTGGATTATTATAAAAAAAAATCACTTTGTATATAGGAAAAATGTATAGGCATATAATATATTTATACAAGTATGTTTTTTTTTAATTGGGTTCAATCCAAACTCCCTTTCCTACTATACATGGATTATAACTATAATTTATTTTTAATTAATCATTTATCAATACATATCTTGTACTTTTTATGAAAAATATTATGTTATAAATAATAGATACATAACTGTTACTCGTATACATTTAAGTAATATATATATAGGTAGTTATATAAAATTCTAGAATTCAAATTCATATTCAGATAATAAAATATAAAAAGACAGCTTTTTTAAATATTTTATATTAAAAATCGTTAAATATGTGCTTAAAAACAGAAATGCCAAAATATTCAGTTATAAATTAAAATTGAAAAATATGAAAATATATACAAAATTAAATTTCGATATTTTGAATATAGATATCATGAAACAATTGTATATCTAAGAAGGGGTTCAATATAACGACCTAAAAGGAACGTGTAGAATTATGATATCCTATCCTATCCTATCAGACATTTTTTAATATTGTATAATCTTGTTTATAATTTAATATCAAATATTGGAACCCATATTATAATAACCTACACAGTACTGACCATTTCAAATAGTATTTAATGATATGCATATAATTTATTTTTAATTTTTTGGTTATTATAATAAAAGTATTTTAGTATGATTATTATGTACAATGAAAATCCAAAAATAATTGTACATTTATACGTGTTTTATTAATTATTATGGGATTTAAACAGCATTTCTAGTGTTTGATATTTAAATTAAATTTTAATTGAACCCAACTTATTGAGTCCTACTGGAAAATTTTCACAAAGCCTAAGGATACCTGTACAGAGATCAATGAATCCCTGATGTACAATATACGGTTATATATAATAATAAATCAACTGAAAAAAATGCCATCGTGATGATCAATTTCTTTATACAACTAATTAATTTCAAAATTATTGAAGTATAAAATTTTTTTTTTTTATAAAAGCAAAATTTGCATATTAATCATCAGCGACGTGCAAAATATTTTAATATATTTTTTTAAGAAAATTACTTGTTTCATTCCGAGGCAATTATATTATAATTAAAGTGTAAATTTAAAATCAGTACTTTTTAAATATTATAATATTTATACGTATATATAATATAAAATCGATAAGTATGTGCATGGGTGAGACGGGGTGTGCACGTGTACAACCTGTGATTTCAAGTTTATTGTAAAAAATTACAAATTTTTGTACCTAGTGGTAATGGGGAGATATAGTATCAGGACCGGATTTGACAGAGGTGATTCAGGACACCTTCCCTGGGTCCCTCATATTTTTAAGGGTGATTATTGTAATTGATTGAGAAACAGATGACATTATTTTGTTTACTTCCATTTTTAAAACGATTCCTCCATTTTGGAAAAAAATTTTACACAAATCGCCTTTTTCTTATTTGCTCCGGGTTCCATTTATAAATTTGGCATTGGGGCCTGGACAGTACATGAATGGCGAGATATAAATGCACCACCTACGAAAATTATATATGTATATAATTATATAGGTATATACAAATATGCCATCTTTAAAAAAAAAACAACATACACACACAGATCACAAGTTATAATATATAAATATGAGTACCACCAAATTAAAATGTAACTATTAAAATCTGTTTAAGTACCTTTTTTAAATTTACAAGAAAATTATTGTCGATTCACCTTCATTAATTATTACACAATTGTAAACAATTTTTTTATGTTAACTTTGTACTTCTTTATAGTTTGTATTTTGAAAAGGTCAAAATATAGATCATTATCCATTCTCGTATAACTTTTTTTATTCTTTCAAAGTATCCAATGGGTTATAAAAAACCTAAATACATTTTATTTATTTTTTATTTTCAAAAAATAAAAAACGACATTTTGTAAAAACACAAATATAAATTATTCTACTAAATTGTAACAAAACTGTAATATTTATAAAATTAAATATGTGTATCGTATTTAATTTAAAATGTACTGAGATACTCAAATGAAACGTTCTCAAACAACAACAATAATAATAATTGTACATTTAATTATTATTAAATTATCTGTATATCAAATTTATCACATTGATCTATGTACACCAACAATACTTTTAAGTCCCAGCCCATAAAAAATGCATATGCAATTATTTATTAAATAAATATTACATTTTAATATTTATATTTTAACATTAATAAGGCCAGTCAGGCTTTCTATCTTATCTAATATCAAAAAATAAAATAAATTATAACATAAGTAAAAATTAAAACATTATGTATCAATGTTTTAATCAGCATTATTTTTGTTATTCTCAATAATACAATATATTAATATCTCAATGCATATATTGTGATAATTCATATCTATTTATTTGACAATAATATATATATATAATATAATACAATATTATGACCAAAAAGTATAAAACTAATAAAGAATCTTAATATCCATTTTCCATTATATAATATAAAAAGTTTTTATTAAATATTAATGAAATTATTAGCACTTATAAACTTTGAAACTTTATAGCTATTGGTACAGCAGAATTTCAATCAATACAAAATTATAGTTAAAAAAATATCTGCATTAAAAATTATTAAGAACCGATTTTTTTAACTTTAATAATAAGAGTTCCAGTTCCTTTATAGGTATTCTGCGAATAATTAAAATTGTAGATTCTTGTTCCAGTTCCGGTTCTTAAGTTTAAGTGAACTAACCAGTTCCAGAAACTGTGTCGAAATTCGAAATGGAAGAGTGGCAAATCCTGTATACTATGTTCAAAAATGATAAAAGTAGACAAAGGAAACAAAAAAAAAATTTTTTTAAAGCCAGTCAATAAGGGATGGAAAAACTTTTCTTTTTGTGTAGGATCTAATAGTATATTATATATATTATGTACGATTTAAATTTGTGTCAAAATATTTTATTATGTCGATTTCTCAACATTTTTGATTTACTGAATATAGTACCGGTGTTTTCGCTTAGAAATCCAAAATTATTGGGATATGCATAATACCGTTGATAACATGGACGTCTATAGGGTAAAATTTTGGGAGTGGGCGCAAATTAAAATAATACATAATGTTTTTATATTTACTACTGGTCTTAGCGAATCCCAGGAACAATAATTATCTCCAAAAACGAATTGGAATAATAATTCCCCAAAAAAAAAAAAAAAAATTCTTCCTCGTTACGTTCAGAGTCTGAAACCGAAGAAAAAAACGAACGCAACGTATAATACATTAACGACAATAATATCATGACGAACACGTAAGCTCGGCAATCGTTGCTCTACTCGTTTTTATGTGCATTGCAGGAAGACCGGATCCGCCCAAGAACTGTTTGCCGGTAAACGTGACGAGCACCCGGTTTACAGTGCAGTGCCAACCCGGATACGGTGGCGGACTTCCGCAACACATCGCGCTGACCGTGGCCACCAGCGACCGGCCGGACATGGTGGAAGCCAGTTACGACGGGCCGGCCGGTCTCGCGGCCATCGAAGTAACCGGTTTGCGGCCGTCCACGCAGTACGTTGCCACGGTGTACGCGAGCAACGCAAAAGGCCCGAGCGCCAATCACGTGCGTGTTTACGTCGAGACGGCTCCGAGTCCGAAGGATCCGCGTGTGGCCGGTTAGTGCAGGATTTATATTTTATCCTAATTAATAATAATAATAAAGATATAGTATTAAGTTAGGTATTACCTAGGTTTATTCGTACACTTATCTAATATATAAAAATTAACGTTTATACAAAGACGAATAAAATAGTCTAAAATAATTTGCAAATTTTTGGCTGGATTACACAAAAAACAAAAAAAAAAACATACATATAACACAAAACCTTAGATCATATACTATGAATGGAGCTACGGTACATAATATCACCGAGTCCAAACATGTGCGACGATTCCCTCCTTATCGAATAAACACACAATCCTTACTGCGCATGCCCGTAATTTAGCTGCACAGATGTTATCTACAAATTCCAACTACAGATTATATATTATATAGGCAGGTACAAAATGTTATGATAACAAATCTAATTTGCGCATGCGCAGATGTTATTGTCAGTTTATTCCTACGACTTCTCGTATAAATATCCGTACATGTTGGACACGGTTGAATCGCATTACCAAGATAGGTTAACCATATGTGGCTCCATTCGTAGTAAATGATCTAAGTATAAAACACAAAGTAATATTATTATAATATGTTACACGGTGCGGTAGAGATGTGGTTGTTTATTTGGTTACCAATTAGTTAGATATTATTCGTTTTATGCTAGATAGGTACTCTGTCTTTACAATAATTCTTTGCTGTGGTTATCACTTACAAATATCAATTTTACAGAATTTATTCATTAATTATCAATAAACTATGTAATAACTATAATATATAGTTCAACTACTACAAATCATTTTAAAATTGTACATAAAGTTATAGTTTATTGTTTAAAATACATTAAAACCCGGGAATATAACAAAAGTGCCGCTAATGTGGGCTTACCGAACGCCATATATACCTTAAAACCATTGAAATGTTCATGCTTTTCACATGGCCAGTTATAGGTTGCATGATTGCGAGTGTGAGAGCCGAAAAATGTATTTGTTTTTGCTAAAGACGGAAAACCCAAAAATATTGAATATCCTGAAGCACTCGAATAAAGTATGTTTATTAACTATTTATTTATTTTTCATATATAACAATAGCAAAACATTGCCGGGTCAGCTAGTAATATATATATATATGTTACGGGAAAACTAGAAAATTGGGACATTTAGGGTAATGTAAAAATGATCATTTCAATACTCCAATTTTGCCTATATAGTATGAAACTGTTTGGACGAAGTGTACTCTGTCCATATTTATATGGGCAATATGAATTATTAGTTAATAGTTAATTTTTATATTGAATATTCTAACTTAAACTAGTTAGAGATTTTCAACAACTTTCTCAAATTTTTTAATATGCAAGGAGGTTTTTATCCAGGCTATTGAAGTACAAATTTAAGAAATTAAAAAAAGGAAAACTTAAAACGCTGGAATTTCTTTGATACACAATATTTTACAAAAAGGATATGTCATTTTCTAGAAAATATTTTCCTTTTCAAAATTAGTAATAGGTGTTTTAGCTATAATTTTAACGTAGACACCATATTTATTGTTCTGCGTAGTGTAATTTTGCTATATTGCCATTAGATAGATGGAGACAGCAAATGCGGGTACGATGTCTTCTTAAAAAATAAAATTAAAAGGTTCTATATTATGTACGGATTAATATAGATTCAATCTTAAAAACCCTCTCATGCAGAACAATAAAAAAATATGGAACCCTTTCATATTCTATTCCGGAAATATATCAATGCTGCACATGGCAGAAGCACAATTATCTATGCAGGAATGAAAAATTTTAAAAATCACACACACACACACACACACACACATATAAAGTTATAAAAAGTAAAAGAAAATGGAAAACAGAATTTGGTGTCTACATTTAATTGAACACAGTAAAAACGTAGTTAATTAATATCTTGTATTTCTGTCCGTGTGATTTTCAAGCAAGTTACCAAAGACCACGAATTAATTAAATGCAGGAAATAAAATTAAAAAAATAACGACAAGTACTAGCATTTTGTTTACCGAGTAGTATACCATGGATAACGGGTATAGATATTAAACTTAACAGCAATAATTTCGAGTAGAGCTCTGCGTAATATACAAAACTATTTCTGTCAAAATGAAAGTTGTTCTTAATTTTATGACGTTTGTATAAATATTGTTTCTGTAATATATAAGTAACCATGGAAACTTTATTTGTAATTTTAAAAAATGTACTAATAATTTATGAAAAAAAAAAAATGTTTTTCTTTATGCTTAAGAAAACCACAGAGAAATCAAAAAAGATCTTGGGAAAGTATTATTTAGTGAGTATTTTCTGTCAAAAAAGTTCTGTACCCCCCTTTTGACTCCTACTCGACTCTTTCCTACCTGAAAAGTTATTTCAAGAAAAGGTAAAAATATATACATCATTATAAAACCAATACATTCCTCGTTCCAATCAAAATCTAATAAAGAAAAGTCCGAAGATATTAATATAAAATAATTATATTATCGGTATATTATTAAATAAACATAATATATTGTACTATATTCACTAATGCATTACCTGTATAACAATAAATGAATCTATAAAGTTTGTCTTCATAGAAACCATATAGAAAACCTCAAAATAATACTTTTTTTATTATAGTCAAGCATATGTATATTTTATTAATGGAATATTTTATTGATTTTTGTTTTTAGTATAAAAATATAAAAACGCTTAAAATATTTTTAAAGTGGCCTGAAAAGCTCTGAAACGCTGATTTTGTTTATTTAATTTTTTTTTACAATTTATTTTTATAATAACTTCATACATCACAATTATACAACACCGGACGATAAAATAATCAGTACGACCTACGGTCAAATTATAAAAAAGGCTTTCAATCATTCAGATAATTTCTACGGTGGACAGTAAATAAGAATAAAATCTCTTGTTGATTTCTATAGAAATTAAAACACTTAGATATAACAAAAAGGGAGCAAACATTTTTTAGATCAAAATACATTAAGTGCAAAAATTTTGCAATAAAAGATTAAAAAAAAAAATTCACTTGACGAAAGTTGGTCTTCAATATTAGAATATTTTTATCTACACTGTTTAAACATGTAAGTAGGTTATTATCCATTTAAATGTAAGTAGATATCTAAACTTATTAATAATTAGTAAGTGCAAAAATATGTGGTACATCGATTGAAATTTAAAAAATAAAGTACCTATTACTACTATAATAAAAGTATAGAAATTCATTTTTAAACATTTTCGCAGGGATTAAAACTGGTAACCGGTATATCCAATTTTATTTCTAAATCTAAGGTGCGGTTATCGTTAACCGGTAATCAAAAATTTAAGTTTGGGTTTATAAATATACCAGTTATCTATGGTTATATCACAGTACTGGTAATTTTAACTGAACCTATTTTTCGGAAGCATTCTTGACAGTTTTTCATTTTATTAAACATATGTTCGCTTTTTACAGTTTTAACAGCATTCTAGATATACATAAATATACATTAAATATAGGTCAACGTGTACCTACTATTAGAAAACAACGCCAATTAATTTCCTTTTGAATAAATGTGCAATTTTATAAAAATATATATATATATCGACGGTTAATTTTTTAAAGCATTTTACTGCCATTAGCTGGTTGTTTTTGTGTATTATTATGTAAATTTTGTTGACAGTCTCTTCCCGTATGTAAGTACCACTATAACAACATGACGTATACTGCTATTAAAAAATGAATATTTTCAAAACATAATTTTTTAATTGGTGATGTAAAAATATACTTGCTTCTATATATGCATATATATTTTAATATATATTATATATATATATGAATAAGTACATAATGTGATATTTTGTACATGATTATAATAAGGAATGAAAAATTTTTAAACTTGATTGATTTAACTAGATTATTGGGGCAAACATTATTATGAAAACCGTCAGCTTAAATATATCTCACAGGTATATATAATAAATGTAGCGTTTTTATTTTATTTCATTAAAACTGCAACATCTTATATAATGATAAAACAATCTCCGTGCATTTACTTTACATAATATATAGAATGATAGGAAATATGTCTGCGTCATCAGTTTGTTCTCATCGAACGCGCGTACTTCAAATTTTGCTATAAATAATATTCTAGTCACGTAAATTTTCCATTTCCATTTCTTCATTATTAGTAAGTATCTTTGTTTACTTTTTCTTCTCGAGATTTTTCGTTTCTATTTGGAAGTATATGCAGATTTAGAGACACAAAATATATGAGTTAGTTATAGATATAGAATACCGTATATTATTATTAGGCATGCAATTCATTTATCGTTACTTCCGAAATATTTGAATACTTATTCATGTTTTTATAAAAGGTTAAACAAATAAAAATACTTTTAGTTCTTCGTCTATTTTCCTTTTCTAATTATACCTATAATGCAAAGTATATAATTTAAAAAAGTAATAATAATAAAGTAATAATAATATTATAACTAAAATATTAACATAACTACGTATAATATGAAAAATAATTCGATTGCTCTATCAACTTTAATCTTTCAACGGCATGTACCTGTCATATCATTTTATCTTAAAAGATATAAGTCAGTCTATCTGAACCTAACCTAATTTTTTATATTTTTAGATTCTGAGAATAGCAACAAATGTATAAGCTTTATATTGATAATATTTTTTTTATATATGTACAATGTAAATATGTATATTGCATAAACTTTTTTTGGGTAGAAGGAATAATTTTGGAGTTTATATATATAACAATAACTTATAACTTAAATTATAACTCATATAATAATTGGTGAATTTTAAATATATAAATATTTAAAACTCATCGATTTTTGTTGTAAAAATGAAAGTCTTTAAAATAATGCTTAGTAGAAAATAATCGATAAAATATCTTGAAAAATGTCAAACGAACACCAAAAACAAGAAAATTTAAACAAATTTTGGTGTAACAATTTAGAAAAACCAAGCTTACTTTACACCTGATTCATTGAAGAATCATTAATTACTTATTAAGTGAAAATAATTAAAAATTTGACTTCGGCTTTTCAATTGTTTTAAAATATAGATAACTAAAAGTACAATGATTTAATTAGTATTAGTTGGATTATTATTTTTGAAGAAATATTATTTTAAATGCACAATTTTTTTTTTGCATTTATTTTATATTTGTTTTATAACTAATAACGGTTCTCATGATATCAGTTATCATACTAATATTTTAAAATACACGGAAAAAAAAATTTTCTTGAATATATTCTGCGTCATTAAATTTTACAAAATTACAATTATTAAATAAAGTCAAAAGAAACAATTATTTTTACCAAAATTTCATCATCTTACGAAATATTTTGGAGAAAATATAATGGGAATGTATTTTAATTGTTAAAAATGACGATATATCTAGGAAATGACTACATACTATCCACAGATGCAGAGTATTTAACAACCGATGCCAAACTCGTCCAGAAGCTTTTTTTTAGCAACTTTCATTTATTAAGCAATTATAAAGGAAACTAAGCCATTGATAAGGTTGTGGTTTAAATATTGCACAGATATCTGATATTATATGTGCGTAAACTTGATGTTATTTTAGTTAGGTACATAATTATTTTTTGAACAATTGTTTTACTTATTAACCACTGAACTACCAAATATAAGTCTATTTAATTATAAATCAGAAACTGAAGGCTAATAATTATACCTTTTAAAGGTCTTATATACTCTACTCAAATTGTGTTTTAGAAATTAAAGGTTTTTATTAAAATATTAAGTGGAAAAAATATATCATATCCTGATAAAATTTTCAACCTGAAAATGGGTACACACATAGAGATTGGATCAAATTCTGACAGTGTTTTACCAACAGTATTTTCAAACTTATGAAAAAACTACTGAATGAAATGGTAATACTGAAATACTGAATAAAAATGGCTAAAAAAAACATAGCCGGTATTCTTCAAAATAGACAGACAGTGGTGGTCATACAACTACAAAAAGGGGTCAAAGGAAGTTATATTTTTTATTTTTTTCGGAATTTCAGTTATTAATATTTTAATGACTACGTATATTTAGCGTAACGATTTAAATTTCGTAGTTCAAGGTATTTTGAATTCGTACACGTCGTATACAGGGAAGAGATTAACTCTCAAATACGCCAGAGAAAATTGTATTCGAAAAAATTCCAGAAAATGTACACTGCATTTTTCTATATTTGATTTCGCACGTACGTGAAAGAGATTTACAGCTTCTTAGCGATACAGCTCTTTAAATTTACCACCAATATTATGACAAACGTTCGAGCACGTTTTTCTAGAAAATACAGAACTGGCGCTTTTGGAAAATGACAACAATAGTGACAGCACACACACACACACACACACACACACACACAGCCTCAGTGCTACCGCAGCCGCAGTCACGCCTGTGTACAGGTATAATAATGTTATGCAGGTGTCCTTATTTTTGAAATATCGTAAATTTTTTGGCAGTACTAAAGTGAAACAATAAGTTCGCACCGTTAAAATATTATATCAACGTTTGGTGTCGTGCGTGTTCTATACGATGCCGTTTACACGCCGCTGGGAATACGCGATGCAATAGTAATGTGAAAAACGAAAAAGAATAATTGTTTTCTCGGGGCCGACAAATGGTCTCTTTTCGTGCATTCTCGCGCGTACTATATTATTACATTTTTTTTTTTTCGTCGCTTTTTTTTCTTCGATTTTTTCCTCTTTTTTTTTTTTATTAACCCAAATTTGTATATGTTTATGTATATATGTTTATGTATGTATATTTAGGTGACTCGACCAGCACGGCGACGCGGTTCTCGGACGCAGCACACTTCGGTATTCTGTTGCTCGGGTGCTGTTTCGTGGCCGTGTGCGCCGCGATGGCAGCGTTCTATGCAAAACGGCTGACCGGCGACGCCCGCGGCCGTTCGGCATTCCAGCAGCGGCCGACCGTCAGGGCGGAAAACGGCGAAGAAATTCAATTTGCCGGGTCCAAGGGTGTCGGCGACCGTCCAGTTGTCACAAGTTAGTGAAAACGATAATGCCAGGGACGAAAATAAAAATAAATAAATAAACATGCACGTCCCCGTAGTCGTGAAATATTCAATTTATCTCCGGAACCGTCCGTAAAGCATTATGTGCACCCCTAAATTGATTTATTTTTATCGTTTTTTTTTTCTTCTTCTTCTTCTTCTTTTTTTTTTTCTTTTTCCTACAAACAGTTTTAAATTTTCGACACAATACCGAATTTTAACACCGAGTTTTTTAACGCTGCTTCTGCTGCTGTTGCTGCTGCTGCTGCTACTCGTATATCGGGCCGACTAGCAGCCACTGCAGGCTATTGTATACATTATATTTTGATTGTTTTCAAATAACATCAGTGATTCGGGCCCGTAACGGATAAAACAATATTATGCGATTCGTTTGATAGGTTTATCACATTTTTTTTATTAAAAAGCAAGAGATACTTGTATACTTGTATGATCACATTAAAACCATTAACGATAAATGAGAATAATAGCATATTTCGAAGAGGGAAATTCAGGTCATATATACGTATTCCCCCTCCCCCCGTAGCTTTCTATTAATTTCTATCAGAATAGAAACTATTTCTCGATATCCAAATATTCATTTTAACTTTTCAGTATACACGTTATTATTATCGAAAAAAAAACGCTTTCACGTGAACATAACAGTGGAATAAATAAACGAAATATTTGGTGTTACGATAATATAACGTATTACGAATACATCATTGAATATTGGTTATTATTAAATATTGAATTTGTTAAAATTAACAAAGTTTTTATCTACATCTTGAGAATTTAACATATAAGAACAATTAAACTATGCAACAGAGTTCTGAGGATAATATTATGAAACGATATTCAATAAATTAGTGGAATTTCATCAACTAAAATGAATAGATAGTCAAATACAAAAATAACTACAATTATGGAGAAATAAACCATAGCTATCAGACAGTAAAAATGAACTCCCTAAGTCACTATTCTATCCCCTTCCAAATATTACTTGAAAATACACTAAAGCTAATATACAAGATCAATTTCATAAAGAAGGAAAAGACTGAAGGAGTAATATTAGTAAAGAAAATGTATGTTGAAAAAAATATGGGACGTGGGAAAGGGGAAAAGAGGTAGGAAGATATAATATGAGGTGAGTGAGTGTAAGTGAAGAGGATGTGGGAGATTGAGTTAAGGGAAAATGCAGGACTAGGGTGGCCCACCCCAAATAATAGATAAATGGATAAGAAGAAGAATACGATATCCGTGTATAATGTTATAACTACAAATTTACAAATTTAAATTTTTTTCATTTTTTAATATAACTACTGTGACAGAACGTGACTTAGGCGACGGGATGATCATACCACCTATGTAAATTTGGGAAATAGGAATTTATTTTATCTCAAATACAGATAAGTATAAGCATTAATTATAGATTAATAATCAATATATCAACTATCTATAATGAATGATGAAAGTTGTTTTCATCGTTGTATATTAATAGATCGGTCAAAACGGTAATTACTATACTAAAGTATGAAGCCGTCTAATATACATTCTATGAAAGTGCGAACGTATGATCATACGGTAGATTCGTGCTCATGCGTTCAAGCGGAAATTTAAGGAAAACATGTTGACGAAATTTATATCGTCGTCAAAACGAACTGAACTCGGGAGTTCGGCGACAACTAAAACTAGTAATTCTATTCAATCGTCGGTCACCGCTCCGAGTTAAATATTTGAAATATAAAAGTGAACCATTTATTATTATTACACACTAATTACTATTACTGGAAAAATGGTTTTGAATATTGGAAATATATGAAAATACATTAACTAATTTAAACATTGTTTTTATGTAACTAGTTTTTCATTTATGATATTTACTATTTTGATAATAATGTAAATTTCATATAATTATTAAATTAATGTCCTATTAAAAAAAAATGTAATCACCAAATACTCAGGTGGTACTTCAAAGAAAACCAACTTCATAGGATCGTCAATTTTCTCAAAAAACAGGGGTTCAGTAGGACGATCAAACAAATAATGGAAGGTTATTCCTATTTTCAAACGCCATGGTACTTGTATGTATGTCAATCAGGTAGAAAGTGCAACAAATAAATATTTAAAAATATATATAATCAATTTAATTTTTTTTTTACCTCCTTATTTATTTTTCAATTTTTGTTTAAACGTTTTTGTTGTACAGTTAAACCTGAATCATGAAATATTATCTAGGTACTTTTCTTAGTTTGTTTTTTTTTTTTTTTTTTGCTTCCCTAACTGCACAGATCGATCCGGATTTCACTCGTTAACTGCCCATTTGGTCATTGCATATGACTCCTACTGGGCACTATCTAGCTTTCCCGGGAGTTTCCGTAACAGGCCAACCAATTTATTATTTATTTTTCATCTTATAATAGGCAGCTCACAGGAGGTATTTTTTTTTACATATTTGGCACATCCCGAGCTGAAAAATAATAAATTGATTAGATCTATTTATATTCAATATTTTGGGCGAAACTGGCTTGTGGTAGATGATAGGGGCATGGGTGCTCAAGGATAATTCTCGAACTGATGTTAAAGTGTGTTATGCACTCTGGTTTATAACATACTAAAAGTCACTTTTTTTTTGTTATTCTCCAGAAAGAGCAATACCCTCCTCTACTCCTGTAATGGGCACCTTTGATTAGGGGCTTTATGCGAAATGGAGGTAAACAAAACCGCGAGGCACTAGGTCCACTTTCCCATGAGTTAGCAATCCAAAATTCGATTTTAGACAACCCAAAAAAAGTGACATTGTATGTTATATATCTTAGTGCACAACACATTTTTCCATTGATCCGATCCCGTTCTGGCTGTTAATGAATGCTCTATAGCGAAAAGTTAAAATTTTTACGATTCCGACTACGTTTATATCACGGAACTTAGCTCGGTTGGTTAAGTGCAAGTACAAAAAATGTTACGTATTTAATGGTCAGATGTTTGAATCCAGTCATCGGAATTCAGAATAGTTGAAAAATTTACAGTAAAAAAAGAACAAAAATATGGTCTGGGAACGTAGTACAAATATGGAATTGAAGAATACAATAAAAATACATTTCTTAAATGTCAGCCTACAAGATTTCAATTGACTGATATGGGAGCTATCAGGACCGAAATGAGCAGGTTTAGAACCCATCTGGACTGAAATAAACGGGTTTAGGACCGAAATGGACTGAAATGGAAACGGTCAGTTTGGGTCCTAGCACGTGATCTATGGGACGATCGGATATCGTGAATTAAGCTTGCCTGAGTATAAAACCGAAATAGACTATATATAGAACACAGTTGGGTTAAAATAGACCCAGTTGAAACGATATAGACCCAATTAGACCGAAATAGACTCGTTATTGACACCGTGTACTTAAGTCTGTGTAGACGGTCCATATGAGGAACGAACATCAAACATAAAGACGATCTACGACCATTATATTAACTCCATTATCGACGATGGAACCAATGGGGTGTTTCTATTTTCGGTCAAACTCTTCTGTCGGAATGGTCCAGAATCATCCTGGGAAGTTCTTTGTACTATTAGGGTTAATGTTAATATCTTAAGTATAACATAAATATATAATATGATTATTTTTATAAAATATATTTTTTTTAAATAAATTTCACAATTTTGTACTTATAACATTCATTTATTAAACACATGAAAAACTCCCAAAACCAATAACATATAAAAATGACCTATCCCATCGTTCTAATATATAATAAATTAAAACATACAATCTTGATTTTTTTTTTTTTTAATTTTAAAATGTAAATACAATTGTTACAATTCCTTAATCTCATTCAATTTCAAAATAATTAATCAGATTTTGCTAACATAAAAAAAGTGTTGGCTTATTTACCTAATAAAATGTATACCAAAAATATATGATAAAATACAATTGCCGAAATCCCATACTTTGAATATTCGGATATTATTTAGGGCAATTTTATTTAGATACAATCAATAAAACAATATGCATATAATTATTATGTTAGTTAAGAGTAAAAAGCTATTATAGCGAAACTATATGAAACATAATATAAGTACCTAATTTTAATATTGTAATCCAATTTTTATTATTTTTGTATTACAAAGTTAGTAAATTGTCTAAAAGTTTAAAAGTTGTTTAAACATTAAACGAATTAATTGTAATGAGCTTTTTCATGTTATTTAAATTTAAATGGTTTTTTTAATAGAATAATATTTTTATGCGTTTATTAAATAAAATTTCGAACATATGAATTTTATAATATGTATTTATAGTATACAATGTTTAGATTCAATAATTAGCATATTTATTTAAACCTACAAATGTCCGTACAATTTGATCGACGACTATAGGTATATATGTCGACAAATAGAATCTAAAACTCGTCTGATTCGGTTCCTCGTTTGTCGGTCTTTATAATATATCAAATGAAAATGATGACGAGTGAGGTATAACACACATTTTAGGGTGAACGTTTCCCAAAGATATTGGATGGTAAAAGTTCTGACCACGTCGTTTCCGTGTCGATTAGATATTGACCGTGTTTCATGACGACCGGAATATTGTCTCCGATACGTTTTATATTTTTATACCAAATAAATTTAATAAAAATAAAAAATGACTAGCCACAGAAAAGAATTTTTTATCTAATCTACTCGTATAATATAGTAGAAATGAACGGGATGGGTATTCATTATTATATAGTTTTCGTTTCAATGCATTTAGAAATACTTGTCCTCCGTAAACTATTTCCGTACAATTATTGTTGAAACAATATAAACTCCTGGTTTAAGGATTGCATCTGGATGTCCCAACCAACTTTAAACGGAAAGCATTTTTTCCACGCTTTAGTAAGTAAGGTACCGTTTTTATTTTTAGAAAAGATTACGAATGATATTTCTAAAAATTATTATCTTCGATTGACTTTTATTTATTTACAGTTTTCAACCGAATTTGTGAAAATTTGACAACAAATTATTACGATTAATTTTTTTTTATTGGTGTCCCATTTTAAATTTTCAAAATATGGTCACCTTATAATTACATTGTTTTTACTTTTACAATCTAATACCTTAGTGTGTGTAGTAAATATAATGTACATCTAAATGTATTCTTTTTTTTAGTATCTTATACGCAATTGTAAACATATTTACTGATATTTTTATTGAAAAACAATATTTATTTTATCTTGTTATAATATTATAATTATTTCGTATATAAATTTGATAACAGATAAATTTACTCTCATAATTTGACAAAGTTGTAATAAGAATGCCCAACGTAATTTTCTAAATTATAATAAGTTGGTTAAATAGAGATTAAAAATAGTTTCTAATTATTGCTCCATATCAATCTGTATAATCTGAATAATCTGTATTCTCCAAAAACTATTTTCAAAAATTGTTCATCTTCAAAAATATTTTAGTACCCCTAACAACATTGATTTCATAGCAATAAATAATCTGTGACTAATCTAATAACGATTAAACATTACATACTAAATTCTTTCTCTAACGGTCAACAAACCGTTGATGTTGTCAACACTGACTTTCAAAAAGCCTTTTATTATAGCACCAATTATGAACTATTAATTTAAACCTTGGTAAAATTGGCTTTGTCAATCCCTTTTTATAATGGATTAACTTATTTTTCTGTCGCCGAACCCAATTATTGAAGTTTAAAAACTTTATATCAATTCCTACATATGCAACTTCCAGAGTCCCTCAAGAAGATCATTTTCAACTCTTTTTTAATTTATTTATTAATGATGCTGTGTTTTCCATCGACAACTCTAATATTATTTTATTTTGATAAAAAAAAATTACACAAAAGTTTGTGAATGTACTTCAAAATTTACTTCTACAAAAATATTTGACTACATTTAACAAATGGTGCACTTTAAACGGCTTTTCATTAAACATAAACAAATGCCGAATTGTATCGTATTCCAAAAAGCATAAAACCTTTAGCTTTAATTATTCTATATCAGACATTCATTAAAAGATTTAGGTATATTGTTTGATTTAAAACTACCATTCAATTCACATATATTTGCTATCAAAAATAAAGCTTCAACTGTTTTTGATATGTTAAAACAAAACGTTCATAATTTCATGATCCACTCACCTTTAAATGCATGTATACCTCACTTGTTCGTTCTTCTATTGAATATGCTCCTTTTATTGGAAAAAGAGTAGCATTGGACATAGTGATCAAATCGAAAAGATTCAAAACAAATTCCTTCGTTTTATATGCTATAAATGTAATATACCTACCAAGAACCCGATACACAGGTTACAAAAATATTTTGACATTTCTAAATGTTAATACTTTAAAAACACGTAGAGATATTATCTACAGGACTTTTCTTTTTTAATTAATAAATAATGAAATTGATGAATTATTTTTACTAAGCCGGATAAATTTTAAAACTAATATCCATAACTTTTATTATAGTAATGTATTTTATATTCCCCATTTTTCTCAAAATTACATGATAAATGACCCTGTTAATATTTTAATATTTGCTGGAAACAATCAAATTCTTAAAGAACTACCTATTTAAGTAATTTATTGTATAAATATACAAGTTTTTATTTTTTGTTAATATTCTTTTTTCTGTACTGTATGGTTTTTTTGTTCTTCTTCTTCTTTTAAATTTAATTTCTTTACTACTTTTAATTGATATCTGTTATATATTATTACCATTAATTATTTATTTCTGTTGTGTTGCATTATATAACATATTATGTTATATTACTGTAATTACTATTACAGTTATTTCTAAATTATAAATTAGACGTTGTCCGTTTGAATTAAAATAAATAAATAAAAATAAACTTTTAATTTTATTTTTAAACAAACTTTTAAATACTTCGATCTCGGTTATCTTAATAAAAATTTAACAAAATAACTTTTGATTTAACTTAGTTATAAATTTCAATAACTCTGTCTGTCCATCACTAAGTCAATAAAGGAAATATACGTTACATAAAAATTGTTTTTGTTATTTTAGAGCCTAAACAATAAGTTTGAATTGTAATAAATTTCATTCAATCAAAATTAATTTTTAAGAATGTTTGTGTAGTATAATTTTAAATTTATCATTTAATTTAATATTATTTTACAGTGTGATGAATTGATAGACGGAGTTATGGGTAAAAGGTATAAGTGTAATAAAGTCGATAAAAATCGTAACCGCCGCGCGCGGATCATAATAATCGCCCGTGTGAAATATGTATTAAAATAATAATTGTCATATCGTCGGAAATACAACAGAATATCGAGACTCGATTGACACGGGTTTATTTCGTCTTATGATAATTTTATTATTAAGTATATTATATCATAAAATAATATTTAATAATAAATATAATAAATTATATTAAATACCATTATGCGTAACACGATATCGTAAATATATGAAAAATATTGGTAAAAACAATTATAAATTTTCAAAATATTGTAAAAACTAAAGTTAATATTTTTGTAATAATTTTAATATTTATTATATTATTACCTACATCAAATAATTGAAAAATTATAGTTTAGTTTATAATTTCGTTCAATCTTATACGTACATTATTATGCCTCAAATAAGAAAACTGACAACATTATCACTCGCGATAAAAGTATTTTATTTTTTTGAACTATTGGTAAAGGTTAAAAGAAAAACCAAGATATAGCAAAATAATTTGGAATTTTAGCAATTAAATTATCTACAAAAATAAAGATAACATTTTGAAAGTGACATGATAAAAGTGCAGTTACCCACAGTTACCCACCATAACAAGTGAAGTAGCAAAATTCGCTTTAAAAAATATTACCTTAAAAAATACTGAAAGCAATAAAGGTATGGAAGTTTTATTTAAACTCATAAACTGAATTTTGAAGGAGATACAGTAGCCTAAGAGGCTATGGAGCTAGGATGGGGACTAAGTTAAATTAAATAAAAATTATTCACAGCCTCTAAAACTGTTTGTATTTTATATAGTTTATATATCATATGCCTATATATACCTATTAGTGTTATAAATATAATCATAGCCCCCCCCCCAATTTAAAATTAAAATTATACCTATGCTTAAATTACTAATTTTTTAGATGATATAATTTATAGTTATTTATTAAATAAATAAAAACAATTATTTTAAGCCAATTGTTTAAAATAAATAAATGTAAATTTTTATATTTTTTTATTTTATTAATGTAAATTATTTAAAAAGACATTTTTTAAGATTTTCAATATCTCAAAATGTTGAATAAGTAATTGTTTGTTCTCTCCCCCCCCCCCCTTGAACTTCAAAGTACCGAGAGTTGACTGTAAATAATTACAATCAGTAACCACTGATTATAATATTAAATACTAATAAATTTAACTGAATAAAATAAATTTAAAAGATACCTACTCGTAAATTAAATTTTAAATGTGTATTACACATAAGGAAACCACTGGAAAAATCGAAAAATGATCTTTTCAAAGTACCAACCAAAACCAATTTGCTTGGTATTAAAAAGATCTCTACTCCAAGACGACTATTCAACTATTTTTGGTCAATTAGTTGCTTACAGAGAAAAAAAATAAACATTGCAAAACCAAAAGATTTCTTGCTCCGCTTCAATTCTAAAATTATTTTTTAAAACAATATACATATGTACAATGTACATCTCTATATTGATTTAAAATAAAAATATTTAACCAAATATAGGATAACTTTTATAAACAAATAAATTTTATTAGAAGAAGTGAAAATTTCATTGTCTATAAGCAATTATGATTATCTTAGTATTTTAGTATATTTCTTTAATTTCGATTAATGTGGACTAAATATTTTATTTTATTCAATATTATTAAAATTATTTTATAATATACTTTATAAAAATAAGTAGGTACCCCTAATATGTGATAGTGATAGATCATAGTCATAACCAAAAAACTAGGTATACTATCAACAACTAATATCTGCAGCTGATAATGTTTATTAAATATTTTAAATACAAAAGACCTGAAACAATCCATAATATATTTTAATTTAAAACAAGAAACGAAATTGTCTTTTTTAATAATAATAAGTATAACATACATTTATATTGATCCAAACATCAGGTATTCCATATTATTCGGCCATATTATCATGACCAATATCAAAAATTTTATAATTTTATAAAAAGTTAGTAATTACTACCTAATTTATAGTAATTGATTCTTTATATGAATTTTTAAATGAATTAAATCTTATACATACACATATTATAAGAGCTCCATTATAATGTATGTTTTAAGATTATTTATATTTGTTGCAGACCAAAAATGTATTATTTTAAATTGACAATTGATGAACTCGAATTTGTCAAAATCAAATAAATATTCGATATTTTCCCC
This sequence comes from Pemphigus obesinymphae, assembly GCA_025469235.1. Taxonomy (NCBI): domain Eukaryota; kingdom Metazoa; phylum Arthropoda; class Insecta; order Hemiptera; family Aphididae; genus Pemphigus; species Pemphigus obesinymphae. Next base: position 31,535 of record JAIPRL010002797.1, on the reverse strand, counting down.
TATAATTTTAATAAAGTAAAAACGAAAACAAAATAAATATATTTAGGCCTAAATATACATTAGTAACAAAAGACCTTTTAAAAATCCATTCAAAATTTAGCTTAATATTATTTATAGTTATAATATTATTAATTAATTAAATTTCAATTTATTGAGTAGAATGTTATTATTTAAAATTGTTAAAAAAATTCAATATTTTTATGGTTTTTCTTAAATTTACAAGAAATACCAAACAATTTTCATAAAATATATGCATTGGTATATATATTTCTTGAATTCACAAGAAAGGATTAACTTAAAGAAAAAATATAGAGATACATTTTTTAAAAGAAATTAATAATACTACAAAAATGAATCTATATAATTTTTTCGTAACTTTAAAACTAAAGCAAATACATGGAAAAAAAACTAATTTTATACTCTTTCAAAAAACGTTGAGCTTAAACTGTGCCCTGTTTATTCTATCTCTTCGGCTTCAAATTTTACTAACCTTAATTTTAGATGTAATATAATGAAATTTTGACCAGCACTGCTCAAAATTTACAACTTTGAAAATAACTGGCACCCTAATCCTATCTACGTACTGTACCGTACCTACGTCCAACACTATACGTCTGTACCTATATACTATTTTATATTTTCTTCCTGTAGAATAAACAAAAATATAATCTAAATGGTAATAATATTAACATAACTTTTAAATATTATTAAATATTTAGTATATTATAATAAATTATTGTTCACGAAAAAATAATTTATGAGTATTAAAAAAGATTGTTTATAAAAATAACGAATTATAATATGTATAATTTAATTTGAAATTTGAAATATTATCTTAAAATAAACATAATATGTTATAGGTACATGAATATAAATACCATATTTTAGGGTATAATGTAAATTAATTTTAATTAAATTAATTAAAATGAATATACAACAAACTAGAAAATTATTTTTTGCAGCAATGATAACAGATAGATAACATTTTTATTATTAAATAGTTATCTAACATATAATGTAATATAAATAAATAAATAAACATGTGAAAATGTCAAGTCTTTAGATCCATTTTTTCTTCGAAATTCGAATAGGTACATTTCTTAACAGCGTATGTTGTCGAAAATTTTAAATTTCCATAAAATATAATAATGAATACCTACGTAAGTAAGTTTAATCTTATATTACATTTTTATCTTATAAATGTTAAAATATTCTAATGCGTATCTAAATTGAACACTCATAATTTTACTCAAATTGTAAAAAATAACTTCATTAACTTTTCCATTGGTATATCAAACATTCAAACCGGCTTTGATTTCTAATACGTCATTTAATCCTTAAATATAAAACTCTACGTCACCCGAACTGAACGTTATCCATATAAGAATTGGCAGTCCATTCATACTAACTCCGTGGCAATCCATATTTCTATATATTTATCATACAATTTATGTATGCCAAAATATAACTAATAACTATATAATGTCCAAAAATAATAAAAAATGATCATAGTAATTACTGTCATATATATTTCGAGTAAGGATAGGCATCAATTAGTTAATAATTGAAAGTTAATTTGATAAATTAAGTTAGTGTTAACTTATTAACTTAACTAGTTAATTTTTTAAACTATAAAATTATCAGATTATGTAGTTAAAATATCTGTGAATAAGTTATTATCTAGTTAAAATTTGTATACAAATATAATATAGCAATAATACCAGATAGGTTTCAATCTTCTAACTAAATATTTATCTAACATATTATAAAATAATATAAATGAAAAAAGAAATAAAAACCATAATAAATTCTCACATATGTGAAATGTCAAGTCTTTATCACATTTTCCCCACGAAATTCCAATACATTTCTTAAAAACGTAACATAATATGTTGTCGAAAATTTTAAACTGCCATAAAATAAAATCATAAACATCGATTTTGAAAACATTTTTGAGTATAAATAGATTGAAGTACGATTAATCTTATATTATATTTTCAGGTTAAAGCCCCAAAATAACCCATTGAAATTATAAACCTCAAAATTTTAAATGTCTACAAAAAACACAAAATTTAAAATAAAAATTGTATTTAATCACGGTCAATGTAGTAGTTAGTTAACAAATCCTGTGAAAAAAATTCATTATAAAAATCATTATTTACGTTAACAAGAAATAGCAATACTTGAATTGAATGGAATCGTATTTTTACCATTTTTTCGTTATTATTCGGTACTTTCCCCCTACGCATTTATCGAAAATGTACGTAAAACAAAAAAGTTTCCCCCTAAAATAACACACTACATAAAAGACTACAGAAAATGGATACAAAATCACCAATATTGCAGTAGGTGTTGTGGTCAAAAAGATGTTCACAGGAAAAAAAATAAACATCATAGTACAACCACCAACACCCTCAGTCCGCTCAGAATTTAAAAAATCAAGTATATAAAAATTAGACTTTTGCCTACTAAAAACACTGTTACAAGTTACAACTAAACTGATCCACTTTGTGGCTATAGCTATTGTAAGTAGAAGCGTCTTAACTTTGGAAGAGGTAGAAGCAATGAGATGTATAACACACGCAATATTTGAAACAAATATGAGTTTATTTTTAAATATAATATAACTTCATGATAATAATAACATTTCAATAAACCACCGTGTAAAATGTGAATAATGTAATTTACAACGTTATTTTAAAGTTGATCATAATAATATAATGATAGATATATTTATAAAACCAATAATATATGATATTGATGATATCTATAAAATAAATTCGTTGTTCAGACTTGATCCGTATCCTTTTAAAGCCAATAAAACCTATAAAATACAAATTAATATTATATGTATATATACCTAATTATTATCGAAATGAAAACATTCACATCACTGAAGTCAAGAGTTCTCGGGAAGGGAAGGGGAAGATCTAAACCAAAAATCTGGAAACGCGTGAGTTTTAAAAAACATGATCCACTAAATACGAAAATGTTATAATCATGCATACAATTTTTTGACAACCCTTCCACGGAGTTAAATTTAAAGTACGCCGATGAATCCTTCAGTAAATAATATTTTGTCAAAAGTTATAATTACTGAATTGTCATCTCACTAAGACGCATTTTTTTTTACACAAAATAAATATAACTCAATTTAAATATATAGAATTTCCACGTATACTTACATAGATACAAAGCGTAGTCTGAATGTCGTCCCTTAATTCTTTTTACCGCCTCCAGATTTAGTGTTTTGCCATGGTGCAACGGTTCGGTTTGAAAATCGTATACGAACATCCTGTATTGCCATATTTGGTGTCAAAAATTGTTGAAGAGTAACAACTCCATCACGGGGCATCCTATCGAAGGGATAGCCCATACTTCTGGCGTCCGGATAACGTGCGTTAAGAACACCGCAATAACTGGATGCGTTGTCACACGAATTTGTCTGTGAGTTCTCCACCTGTTTGAATCATGCGTAAAAAATATACGTTTAGCTGCTAATTTCACTAATACCTAATATAAATGAAACCTATTCACAAATACTTCAAACGAATATTCTAAGTTTAAAAACAAAAGCATAAAATTACACCTACCCGGTGTAATTTTATGCTTTTTCTTTCGGTGAAACAATATTGTACTTTGAACATCATTCCCTAACAGGCGACCACACAGACCAGACAGGACGCCACCTGTTAAGTGCCCACTTACGATCATGGTAAATGGTTTCTAACGAGAACTATCTAGACCATTCCGGAAGCATCTCATAACAACTCATTCAATTTATTAATATTCAGTTCATAATAATAGGTAGTTCCTAATAGGTATTTTTCGACACGCCCCAGCATTACATTTTCGGTACATGCCGATAGCTACATATTATGAGTTTAAAAATAACAAATTGATTGTATCCATTTACATATTCTCTCTTTTTACCGATTAAACATATTTTCAATATATACCTGATCATTGGCCCCATTCGATACCATAACAAACAATTGACATTGGAAACCTTCAGGCGATCCTTTGGCTATCAACATATTTTGCGGCCACCCACAACCACAGAAATTGAATGCTGCCCCAGCAGCACTAGTATCAGAAGCTCTATTATTGTCTAAATTCCGATATGTAATCTCATGTGGTATGGTTACCGACGACTCAAGAGATGATCGGGTAAATTCATTTCTTCCCCTCTTTACTGTATAAATAATTAATATAAAATATAAAAAATATAATAAACCTAAATTTTAACAGCCGGTATCAAATTTAATATTTCAACAGCTATTACTTACGTGACACGCTATATTTGTCAAGTTCGACAAAAAGCTTTCTTTGGTCTCTAAATAAGAACGGCAAACCACGTTCATCAAACTTAGGTGCAATAAAGATGCGAACTGTTCCAATTCGTTGATTTCCATTATTCTCAACCTAATTTTATCAGATATATTAGCAATATTAATTCAATAAAATGTTTATTTATTTATTCATATTCGTTGTTGATATTATGAAAGACAAATTAAATGTCATAAATTCTAAAACACTTATACAGTGATAAAATAGAAAACATTTCCTTACGACAAATTTATAATTAAATGGTGCATGTTGTAAATGAGTGAATCGAGCAAATACTGATCCCCGTGGCAAAAAGTCTAAGCCTCTAGACAAGTCAACGTCGCTTTGTTGCCAAAATGTCGCAAACTCATTGCGTGGTATTCCTGTAGCCGAAACTTCTACACTTAATACTTTGACACTATCGAATCCCAACTGAAAAAACAAACATTTCAATTAATTAAAAAAGTATTTAGAAAATATTCAGAATAATTACCATTTGAACGTTGTAACCAGGTATTGTAGCCTTATATTCATGGAATATATCATCAATATACGCATGCCAACGATAAAATACAGGATCACGCATAGCAGTTGATGAGTCACCCATTACGCCATAATTTTCCTAAGAAAGTGTAGTATATGATTACAATATTATATTATAATCACTGAAGAAAACATATTTCAATTCAGTAGAATTTTTAATAACCAAATTAATATTTATAAAAGTGCAAGTTTCAAAAAAATATTTAAAATTGTAGAACTTTATTATCATAAACAATTCAAATCGACCATTTACTTTAATAACTATTTATCATGTATTATATTTTTAACAAGTAATGGATTTTCAATTTATTTTAATGATAACAATTACAAAATTGTGAAACTATAAAATATCATTACCAAAAATCTGTGGTCGGGATCATGTATAAATGATATCGCATTGTGACCATTATTATGAAGAGATCCGTACAGGTTAGGATTTCGGCTTAATATACTAGCTTCGATAAGATTTCCTAATATATCAATTCCCTCAGCTTCAGTTAATCTAACTTGTGTACCTGCAGACTATTTAAAAAATAAAAATATATTAATAATGTTATTATTATTATTATTATAATAAAGAATTAATTGTAGCTGTTATTAGTTTAATTTTGATAAAACTATAGTTATGCGTAAAGTACCTATATACCCATTTATTAAAAAAATTTTCAAAGTATATCTTATAATTACGTCAGTAATAAATCCAGAATGTATAGCATTAAATATACGATCTCTCCAACGTTCCAGATCTTCGATGTCAAATTGTATTCGTTCTGTTTCTCGGTTTATGTTCTGTTGAATACAAAAATAAATATTAAGATAATAATAAAATAATGCATACACTTGCACATTGATAACGTTTAAGGTACACAAAATTAAAAATATTACACTTAATCTCGTGTTTGCCGGTCTTGGTGGCCATACACGATTGGCTACAATATTATCTAATTTTGGGAAATACGCCTCTTCAATAGGATCACGCCAATTCGTAAGTCGAACTACTCTGTTCATATCGTTGCTCAAACGTTCCATGTTGTACCTCAAATAGAACATAATATGCAAAAATTAGCATTCCATAAAATTGTAAAGTACAAAACTCACAAGACATAAGACTATAGAACGAATTAAACGAAAATGCTCATGTTTTAGTCTATTCACCTGGCTATAATCTGTTGATGCATGTAAAAAAATAGTTCTCCACGTCTATCCTTGTTGACAATATTCATGGGTCCGTCGAATGGGTATACCAAATGCCAATGCCAATGATGTAGGTTAATACCGATATCTTCACGGAAATAACTAACTCTGTGCTCGGGGTCCAAATTGTTAGACGTATAATCACTGGGTATTTCGATTGGAGTCTATAATCACATTGTATATTCATAATATCAACATGATCACAAAAAGTCACGAGAATTATATTATACAAATATTTACTCTGGAACCCGGTTGGACCACGGCCGATTCTTCTCGAGCACGGCTGAATACCGACGCGTCCATGTATAAACTCGGAAACATCTCGGCGTGCGAGGGCAATCTCAAACCACGAGTGTCCGGCCTATGCGTGATGGCGACGGATAGCGCATAAATAAACATGTATGGGTTGATTCGATCGCGGCAATACACGGCTAACGACATGAGCTCATCGGCGTTCTTCGCAGCTACAAACGCATAATAATATATCGACTTGCATAATATGAACCGAAACTGGTTTGAACATTTTTGTATACAAATTATAAACAGTATCCAAAAACGATCAAGTTTTTGTAATTCCAAAATAAAATAATAATAATAATAATGTACCAACCCATAAAAACTTCTATAAGCCTTGATGCCATTTTGCTGTGGTATGGGTTGAACAGTGAAAAGGACGCATCTCTAGTAAGTTGCAGCGGGAATGACAGGTCGGGAATACTGGGCAACTTGGTGACCGGGATAACAGTGTTGTTATTACTGGGAAAACGAGTTTGAATATCGGTTGCCAGTGGCTTATAGCGATCAGTCTGTATGTTTAAAATATCATTAGCCAATTTAAACATTCTTTTTATATAAGTATCTAGTTTTTGCATAAATTATATTTAATACGATGTATGCGTTAAGACTATGATCGTTTTAAATAAAAATTCCATTAATAATTAATAAAAAAATTCAACTCACTAAATAGTCAGGTGGTACATCAAAAGAAACCAACTTTGTTGGATCATCACCTTTCTCGATGAACAGTGGTTCAGTAGGACGATCAAACAAATACAGAAGATTATTCGCATTTTTGGCCGCCATGATTTTTGAACGTCTAGGTATATATAAATTGAGTAGGTAATTAATTTGTACAAAGTACAAGAATATAAATATTTCAATAATTTTTATTAAGAATAAAATGTTTTAATAATTTAATATAAATTTTCTTGGAAACTACAGCCATCCAAATTAAAACAAATTATTTTGTGACACTTAACGTTATTTCATTATTATATTTATAATATATTTTTTAACATGTGTATAGAAAATACCAAATATTTTATTATAAAATTAGTAATTTTTTTTTTTATTAAGTGTTTACCTTCACTTATCGTTTGCCAAATTTCGTTGATTGTCGTAATTAAGGTAATTAGGTACCTACCAATAATGTAAAATTAATATTAATATTGATATTAATTATGAAAATATTAAAGTATAAAATTAATATAAATATAAATGTATACGAATTATTTGTAATCATTATATTTTAAATTCGAGTATGTATAATTAATGTTGTAAATTGTTAGTAAAAATCACTTTTAAAAAAAAGTGATTGATTTATATTATAAATCTAAGATTATTCTATTATTTGGGTCTTTTTCCTATTTCATATCTAACTTTCGATCAAATAATATTATCTATCTAAAAAAGTTAAACCTATAAATACCTGTACTATTATTTATAATTCACATATGTACATTAATACATGTCCGTGAAGTTGGCCGCCCCAAAGTTGAACTACTGACTTCAAATTTAGTCATTAATTTGTGAGTCATTTATAAGTATATGTAAGCCCAAAATCAAAATTTGTAAGTCATCCCTTCTCCAAATATCCATGCAAGTACAAACTTCACAAATAAGTTAGTCATTTCAATTTTTTTCTAAATTCGACTATGCCAAAATAAGCTGTGTAGTTTGGAAGTATCAATAAGCCCAAAATCAAAATTTGTAAGTTATCCCTCCTTCAATTATCCCTAAAATTAAGTTAGCCGTATCACACAAGCACAAAATCATAAAGGAATGTATATTAAATTGCCTATATAATACTCCTTAGAATCGTGTGGTGTAGAAACCCCTTAAGTGAACTTAATTCTATAAACCGTGTGGAATATTACAACGAGTAATAATAAGTTGAATTAAATACGATTGGCTGTTCATATTTCGGTCGTACATATAAACCAATCCTTGGTCACTCGGTCGCTTCGTTTATACTCGGACTGTTGAAGTTCACTTGAGTACGCTAACATCACAGTACAATTTATGCTCAATCGTATTAGGGTTTTTTTTTGTACTACTTAGACCATAATTATGCCGAAAAGTACGTTTAAAGTCATTTTATTCTCAATCGAGTTTCAAATCGCTACATTGAATGTGTCTAATTCTCAGCGCACAATAAAAATATTACACATAAGACTATATTGCCGCAATATACACCGCTGTCACTGGAAATCCAATGAATCTATTGATATTTTAGGGTGTTCATGACAAAATCACCACAGTAATAAAACATAATAATTAAAATTAAAATGCGTATGTATATAAATTTCACAAAAAAATTGTAGGTAAAAAATGAATGGGATAAGAAAATTTATAAATACATCAATTGCTGTACGATGCTGTCTTGCCTGCCGAACGATCGTATTTATAAACCAGGGACGGAAAAGTTTTTATTTACATAGCAAGTAAGCTATCTGTATTCATAAATAATCTGTGGTAAAATTTGCAGTTATGTAGTTATACTTACAAATTGCACAGCTCATATTGGCGTAGTCAAATTTCAAAAAAATCAACGAACCACGGCTAACTTAATTTTAGGGAAAATTGAAGAAGAGATGACTTGCAAATTTTAATTTTGAGCTTACAAACACTTACAAATTACATAGTTTATTTTGGTATAGTCGAATTTTGATAAAAATGGAAACGGCTAACTTATTTGTGAAGTTATCCGCGATTTGTACTTGTATAGATAATTGGAAAAGGGATAATTTAGAAATTTTGATTTTAGGCTTACAAATTCTTACAAATGACTTACAAATGAATGACCAAATTTGAAGTCAGCCGTTCAACTTTGGGCCATCAACTTCACGGACATCATGAATATTCGTAATATAATATACAACTCGAAAACGTGATTTTTTTCATAGGGGCTTAAATGTATATAAAAATGTTTTATTTTTAAAAGTGTATGGATTCTTAGGTAATTGAGTATCATGCGTAGAAATAGTATTTGATTTTTTTTCTTTCTTTCTTTTTAATAGTTGGCTTATTTAAAAAAAATAAATATAACTAAATTGTTATGACTTATGAATTTTTATCAAAAATATTTACAAAAAATTATTTGATTAGGAAAATAAAATAAATAAATCTAAAAGTAAAATATCTGGCGGACATTAAAATTAGTAGACATTAGTCAATATTATTTATATAGGTAAGTTCACATAAATATAAATTCGCATTGAATAGACTTAATTTTTGACGCTAACTAAAAACTCATGTGGTTTGAGTTTTGTCACTATTCTTGTGTATAGGTTATATATTTTGGTCAAAACTATAACGTTAACGTTAATCATTACTTTGACCTAACTGTATTATTCGACATAATATATTGTTGAGTGTAATCAAGTATCAATATAAAAAAATTAATATCTATAGATATTTGTATTATTTTAATATCATCATACAATTTGTTATGTAATAATAAAAGAGTTACGTACGAAAGTCTGAAAATAGTTTAAACTTTAAGCCAATTATCCGTTATACACTCTTTTAATATTATTCAAACAGTTCGTATCCATTTGTTTGAGAAATTAAATAAAAATTGTAATATAATTGTTATTATGAGTTTATAAGAAAAAACTTCGAAAACGCAAAATTGTATAGTATTTATTTATAGTGCAGAATTATTAGTTCCATTAATAATTAACGTATACTTACAATTATTAAGTCCGTAAAACTTTATCGACGACTGGCTAACGAACCAAAATGAACACTACTGATTCAGTACGCCTTTTTTTAGCTTTTTAAATCGAATGGAAATTTGCTTATGTAAGTTTTAAACAATTTTGTGGTGAACATTTCCCATGATATTCGACTGTATAAAATAATATACCGTTTCCGCCTCGATTAGATATTCGTTACATATATAGTGTCCGAAACGACCGAACAATGGCTTTGACATAATATATATAATTATATTTGTATTAATGGGAAATTAAAAAATGTATATTTAAAATAAATGAAATAGATTACATTATTTGAATAATCTATTTTGCGGTAGTATAGGAATGATTTATTACAAATTATCGTATCTTTGAGTTTTTAAATAAAAACGGCGTTCACTCGATGAACGACTTCCGATTAACTATTTAGATACAATGTAAACCAAATAAATTTATACACATAATTATATAAATGTATAAATCATTTTAAATTAGTTTAAATAATGTTTTGATAGTGCTCTACCTAAAATGTGAAGAATGAGGTGTATATTCAATGCAAATCAGCTAACCTTACTGATGTTAACGGTACATTATTATAGTTAACATTATACATCAACTTAACGTTACAATATTTTTGTAGTTATACATTTTTGCAATGTGTATGCCAAGTGGCAATAAACTTTAATCGATCCTCTCTCCCTCTCGTTAAAATATTTAAAACGTAAAATAATAATTTTATAAACACTGCCAAAGTGCTGGAGACCCCCTTTTCAATAGCCCTATCAGCAAAGTTATTCTCTAATCTGGAAAAAAAAAATGTTCAATTTTAAATATAATATTATATTTTTTTAGATAAAGTTTTACTTTATCAAAAAAAAAAAAAAAAAGGAAAGAAAACTACTGAGAATATCGAAAATTGCTTCATTATACAATACCAATCAGAATGAATTTGCGTATAATTTTCTTTTAGAAAGCTTTTTACCCCAAAACTTCTTCAAACGATAAAAGAAGTGTATACAATCATATAAAACTTTTAAAGTTAGTCCACAGATTAGATACACTTTGTAATAGTTGATCCATTGTTTCTTCTATCCTGGGATAGGATAACATATTATTATTATTATTATTTTAATTTAAAATTAAAAACCAAATTGTTTTTCTTCTAATAATAAATATTATATAAGATATCCTGTATTTTAGGGCAACTGTCATGTCCGATATTATGACATTTTATAATTTTATAAAAGTTAGTAATTTTGTTGTAATAAAATATAAGTTTTTAAATTCGTAATCTTTTGTGTAAACATTAAAAGAACTTCATTATAGTATTTATTATAAGTATTTTGACATTTCTTATTTTTACTCAAATATTAATTTGAAATTGACAACCGATAAACTTAAATTGTCAAAATCAAGTAAATATCCCATATTAGGAACCTATCTGATATTAGGGTATTGTTCCCTATAACGATAATAAATAAGAAACGAAAACAAAATAAATGTATTTATATAGTCGTATAAGTATACTTATATATACCTTACTTAGAAAGATTGCGATTTTAGTGGAAATTACATATAAAAATATATGAACGAAATTGTCTTAATCTTTTTTATTTATGTCCATACAAGTATACTTATCCATTATAACTGGTAATAAAAAAATTGAAGATTTTCAACACTATATAAATAATATCATCAGTTACCCAAAATGTCCTTACACAAAAGTTCTAGTAGAATGAGTGCTCCAATCTTTACATGCTTACCATCATGTTCCGCAGTAGCGCATTATATATTTTGATAATTTAAAATTATATTTTTTTGATTTTCTAAATATTTTATAAACGCGTAAGGAAAAAGTACCAAAAAAACTAAGTGATTACGGTAAAAACACAATTTCATCAAAATCGACAATGGTGTAAAGTTGACACCCACACATTGCCGGATCAAATCCAAACCAGTTCCAAAATTTTGCAGCTAATTCCCAACAATTCGCAATACCCATTTAAGAATGTTCAACTTATTATTTTCACCGTAATTGACGTTTTCCGTATGAGGTCCCTACATAATATAGCATCTTAACTAATAATCATATCGATATCAAACCGGTGCCATAATTTTGCAGCCAATTAGCAACAGTTTAAAACACTGATTTCAGAATTCGCCACTCAATATTTTCACTGCAATTGACAGTGACCCTAACTCCTAAGGCGTGTCAACATAATTAACGCAGAACTCTAAACTTGTCCTATCAATTTCAAACCAGTGTCATGTGTTCGTAACTAATTTAAAACATTTTTCAACCTTGTTTTCAGATTTTGTGTTTTTAGTTAATTAATTACATTATATAGTATATAATGATTAATAATTTATTTTTCAATTTATTTAAATTAATTTCATCGCAATTAATATTTTTCATATATAGGGGGCCAGAATTACCCAACACTTAAATTATGACATATTAATCCCGAACCGGTGACATAATATTTGCTTTTGTGTTTTTGTATATTTTTAATTTGAAATATTTATAACACTGATTACTGACTAAATAATATGAACTATTGTCCTTTTGCGAAAAGTTACCTACGCTGGTTAATACAACATCAAACGTACAAATTTTCAATGAAAAATTTGAATTTGCATTTTTCATTTTAATCAACATATATACAAGTTAGAAATATGAAATAAAAAACAAATTATAACTAACAAGATTATCCAGTACTATTATATGTAGCTTTTTTTCAATGTTTATAGTTTTAAAAAAAATAAAAATATGGATTTTTTAGCAACTTATAAAACGTTAAAACGTGTATAAATGCACACATAAAAAATCGACTATGTATATATACAGTAAATAATTTTGTTATTTATAATTTATTTTTTTGTCATCTGAAAATAAGTTTATAAAAATAAAAAATTTATAGGTACGTTTTTTTTTTTATCAAATATTGTAATTACACGATAATAAAAAATCGGATGATACAAGACTGTTTTAAAATTATTTATAAAAACTGATTAATATGGGGTGGAAAGACTTTGCTTATTGGGTAGGATATTGATGGTGAGTATATTGAATTTGAAAGCAATGACAAATCATTTCTTTCTAAAAAAACGATTCTGAGCCAAACTTCAGTGGATATACTTGACAATTACTGTAGATTATACTTATAATATATAATAGTATGATAATATTATATAATATAATGAACAAAAAAAGTTGGAAAAGTGCAAAATGTTATTTGAATGTAAAGGCATTCAAACTGTTGAAAAATATAAAAAAAATAAGCCTTTTAAACAAACATGATAAAATCATTAAATTTCAATTTGATTGAACATAAAACTAGGTCCGACTTCATCATTATATTTTAGATAAAAAAAAATAATCGAATTCTCGTGTAAAATAGAAAAGTTATAGGCTATTATGAGTTAAATGTCTCAAAATTGAAAATTGCTATAAATAGCCCAAAATTGGAAAAAAATGTTCAAACATTTTTGCCTTCATAATGTACTAATATGCGAATTTGGTGAAAACTTCAAGTTTCTAGATCCATTATTTCCCCAAATTCAAACACATCTCATACTGAAATCTCGAAAAAATTAAATGGGTATCAAAACTAAATTTAAATGGCTATTAAAAAATATTGTACGTACACATTTTAAAAGTTTTTGTATGTAGCTATAATGGTGTACTTTTAATACTATATTAATTTTTCTGATCTTAAAAACTAAAATTAAGCCTAATATGAATTAAATGTCTCAAATTTGCATATTGCTATAAATAGCCTAACAATGGGTAAACATTTCACTTCAAGCCTCCATCAACAATATTTTCGAAGTAATGAAGAATTTTTATCACAATTGTGTTTATCGATGTTAATGCTAATTTTTTGATATTTTTTCGAAAAAATTTAAAAAACCAAAATTGACTTCTTTAAAGTACAAACTAGATGCCATTTTCAACCAAAAAATAGTGCTACATGTAATGATTGGAGTACTTATTCTTATAGAATTTTTGAGTACAGACATAAATAAAAAAACATATCATCGTAAAACCAACCCATTCCTTGCTTTGCTCAGAATCTAAAATATTTTTAAATTGTTGAATTGTCATTTTCCTAAAAATGTCTTTGAAATTGCCTATATGGAACCCCTAAAAAACTGTGCATATGACACGTCTTCTTATAGAACTATTTTTTCATGTGTAAAACATTTTTCAGAAGATACACGTTTCCAGGATATTAAATTATTTTAGCATATAGCATCTATATAAAAATAATTACCATGAGATTATCTAGGATTTTGCTTTGGCTATTTTCAATAAAATTATTATTAGTTGACGGGTAAGACTATAAAGAATAAAAACATTCTTGAAAATTCAATACTCTACTATTATTAATTTTATCTAAAAAAGCCAATTTATAAATTTATATTATTTTATAGTATTTAAATTATATAAAAGTCAACAAACACTAAAATCACTCGGTTTTTTTTTTCAAAAACGTGCATCTCTCGAAACATGCTTTGATTCATTTTCAATAATTATTTAATTATCCTTAGAAATATAATATATTTAAAGTTAATTAATTCAAAAAATGCAATATTTTTATGGTATACTATAAAAAATAATATGTGCCGAGAGTATTCAAAAAAAGATTATAAGTACCTAACAACTAGTTTCGACCATAAGTCATCATCAGGTCATAAATTAATAATAAAAAAAAAAACAAAAGAGATTTATAAAAAAGACAAAAGTATGAAAATTAATAAACATAATGCATAGAATATACTAATAATAAAAAACAAATATTATTAAATGATATGTTTCTTACGCTGTAAGAAAATTAAGTATTGTTGTATTAATAAATATCATTATATTATAAAATACAAATTATTTAGGGATTTATTTATTTAAGATATTTGTATAAAAATAATATTACGCAAAATAAATAAAATGTCTTTTTAAAGTAATTTTAAAGTTATAATACCTATTATAAAATATGTAGATAACAATATTTCAGAAATAACCTCATTGGGGTTTTACAGTTTTTTTAAATATCAAGCTCTTTATCAAAGGTACAAAATATTAGATTTTTCCCCTCATTTTTAAGACTCTGTAATTTTTTTTAACATATTATTTGGAAAAACGCCGATGATGTTACTTCCAAAATGTTGTTTTCTATCAATTTTATAATTAGTGTTTTTACTCTAAAATAAAATTTTTTTTAAAATGCCATTTCATTTGTTTTGCGTAAACATGTTTTCACAGTTGAAAATCTTCAGTGCGCGACGTCCTCTTAAGGCGTATACTTGAAATACCCTGAGACAATCGTAATAGTCTGTTCCTTTAATTTTAACTATTGGTACTACCGTGTCATAACTAAAAGTTTTTTAAATACTATTTAGACTTTTGAAAGACCAGATCCTTTCCTAAGACGCAGGTCCTGATCTAGGTTATGTAAAAGGTATAACAGTCGTGTGTTTTAAGGATAATAATGGCCAGAATTATTATCCTATGTTACGTATTTCAGACATTATATAGTATGTTATATTGTCTTGTGTTTCGGTATACAAGTTGATTAGAAAAATTAACGTATACGACAATAATCTAGAAAATAATCATATAAAATCATACATATAATGAAATCGGACGATAGGAAATACTTAAAGTTAATCTTTTGCTTATTGTTCAAAAACACAAAAATACGAGGTGCTCCAAAAGCCTTAAAACCAATGCAAAACCATCGAAAATTACCAAAAATGTATATAAAAAAAAAATTGATGCTTTAATAGTTCATGTACCTTTATGTTACACATTTTTTGGTAGACAGAGTCAAGTAAGAGTTTTTGATTAGATTTTTTTCGTTTAATACCTAGGTAGTTTAATAAAGAGGACGCTGTTACCCGTATTTGTTGTCACTATCTATCTAACAGATAATAGGTATAGCAAAATCACACTGGGCAGAATTTAAATTTTGGCGTCTAGGTTAAATGTAGAGTATAAATACCAATTAAAAAATGTAAACAAGGAATATTTTCGAGTATTATATTTAAAAATATCAAAATCTAAAAATGCCGTAACTTTTTTTCCGAGAATATTTTACAAAAAGCCCATTAAAAAGAAAAAAGAAAAAAATAAATAATTATTCTTCTCGTTAAATTTGATAATAGGTGTTTAAGCTCTAAATTTAACCAAAATGCCATAATTTCAATTGCGCGTTGTATAGTATTGCTATACTGCCAATTAGATAGACGGAAACAAAAAATGCGAGTATATAGCGTCCTCTTAAGAGCAAATAAAAATTGCCAAAAATAATTCAACATTTTTATAAATTATAAAACAATATTATTCTGAATTTCGCTCAGAAGTCATCTAATGCTTTCAAATTAAAAATATGTAATAATAAAGATCGATGGGACGATGAACCAAATTGTTTGTATTATTGCTTGAATAATATTACAATTATTGAAGGTAAATGAAAGAGAATAATTTGGGGATGGGTTTAACTTTTTTCCTTATAAAAAAAAGAGCCCCTAAACATAACTGCGGCCCCTTCCATTTATAAATCCTGGCTACTCCATGGAGTTACTGCACTGATAATATCTACCTTGCAGTTAGTATCTAGTTTAAAAACTATAACCTATTAACCGATTGCTTAATATTTGATATTCAGTATTTTATTTTTTTAAGTCGGCATATTGGTAAGTCTTTGCCCTAGTCTAGAAAAAACTGAATTTAAAGCCACTGCCCGAGGACCGCCTCAATTGTTACCTTTATAAACATTACGAATACTATAGGCATATTTCCTTTCATATATGGTTTTTTATAATATATTATATTTATTTTATTATTTATAATATATATTTATTTTTAATAATAAAAATTGAATACCTGTCTAATAAATAACATACTGGTATATAATATAGTGATATGCCATGTGAATATATTTCTACAAAAACATTTGTATTTCCTATTGATATACACAGAGAGACTTATATTGCGTGATACAATATAAATAATATTAAAATGTAATGATTTTGGTGATTAATTGTATTTGTAACTGTCGCCACATTATCATAACTCATGACCTTAGAATTAGAATTTTTATTTTAATATATTTTATCCTCTGGTACAAATAAATCTATAACCTCTATTTATTTTAAATAATTTCTAATTTTCCCTCTCATACCTCCAATTATGTTATAAGCCACTAGGGTCCCCAAATCGATCAGTCCCCGGCCCTTCCCGTAATAAAGTCCTCACGACCATGGCAAGAATTACACTGTATAAAGGTGCAGTCTGATCAAATAATTATAAACTATGAATATATGTATTCATTATGAATGTTGATAATACACATATTTGAAATAAATATGAGTCTATTTTCAAATGTAATATAATGGTTTATTAATAATGAAGTTTCAATATGACATCGCGTTAAAATGTGAATAATATAATATACTATGTTTACTTAAAGTTAATCGTAATAATAAAATATTAAATAATAAAATAATTGATAAATGTATATGTAATATTGATGATAATATCATTTCCGTGGTTCAGGCTGGATTCGTATGCTTCCAAAGTCATTGAAAACCTATAAAATATAAATATAATATTATATGTATATATCTAATTATAATCTAAATGGAAGTTTTCATACTACATAATCCAAGATTTCTCAAGGGAGGAGGGAATCTAGACCAGATTTTTAGCAGATGCATGAAATATTTTATAAACCACAGTTGATCGTTGCTAATAAAAACGTTGGTGAATTATTGTTGAATTACGTATATCTACTTCTACTAAAATATACAACCGAAAACAGAGGTCATAGACCTCAACAGTTTAAGAACACCTATATAATAATAATGATTAGGAGACAGTCGCCTAATCATTATTATACTACTAATTAATTAGTTACACTTTCAAAATATGACGAAAGTATTTGGGACAAAGCATAAACTTGTTAAACAAACCCTATTACCTTGGGATAAATTAAAATTAAGCTCATGTATTCGTCAGTAAATATATGTTGCCAAAAGTTATAATTACTGAATTTTCATCTCACAAAGACGACATTCTTTCTTTTACACAAAATAAATATAACTCAATTTAAATATATAGAATTTCCACGTATACTTACATAGATACAAAGCGTAGTCTGAATGTCGTCCCTTAATTCTTTTTACCGCCTCCAGATTTAGTGTTTTGCCATGGTGCAACGGTTCGGTTTGAAAATCGTATACGAACATCCTGTATTGCCATATTTGGTGTCAAAAATTGTTGAAGAGTAACAACTCCATCACGGGGCATCCTATCGAAGGGATAGCCCATACTTCTGGCGTCCGGATAACGTGCGTTAAGAACACCGCAATAACTGGATGCGTTGTCACACGAATTTGTCTGTGAGTTCTCCACCTGTTTGAATCATGCGTAAAAAATATACGTTTAGCTGCTAATTTCACTAATACCTAATATAAATGAAACCTATTCACAAATACTTCAAACGAATATTCTAAGTTTAAAAACAAAAGCATAAAATTACACCTACCCGGTGTAATTTTATGCTTTTTCTTTCGGTGAAACAATATTGTACTTTGAACATCATTCCCTAACAGGCGACCACACAGACCAGACAGGACGCCACCTGTTAAGTGCCCACTTACGATCATGGTAAATGGTTTCTAACGAGAACTATCTAGACCATTCCGGAAGCATCTCATAACAACTCATTCAATTTATTAATATTCAGTTCATAATAATAGGTAGTTCCTAATAGGTATTTTTCGACACGCCCCAGCATTACATTTTCGGTACATGCCGATAGCTACATATTATGAGTTTAAAAATAACAAATTGATTGTATCCATTTACATATTCTCTCTTTTTACCGATTAAACATATTTTCAATATATACCTGATCATTGGCCCCATTCGATACCATAACAAACAATTGACATTGGAAACCTTCAGGCGATCCTTTGGCTATCAACATATTTTGCGGCCACCCACAACCACAGAAATTGAATGCTGCCCCAGCAGCACTAGTATCAGAAGCTCTATTATTGTCTAAATTCCGATATGTAATCTCATGTGGTATGGTTACCGACGACTCAAGAGATGATCGGGTAAATTCATTTCTTCCCCTCTTTACTGTATAAATAATTAATATAAAATATAAAAAATATAATAAACCTAAATTTTAACAGCCGGTATCAAATTTAATATTTCAACAGCTATTACTTACGTGACACGCTATATTTGTCAAGTTCGACAAAAAGCTTTCTTTGGTCTCTAAATAAGAACGGCAAACCACGTTCATCAAACTTAGGTGCAATAAAGATGCGAACTGTTCCAATTCGTTGATTTCCATTATTCTCAACCTAATTTTATCAGATATATTAGCAATATTAATTCAATAAAATGTTTATTTATTTATTCATATTCGTTGTTGATATTATGAAAGACAAATTAAATGTCATAAATTCTAAAACACTTATACAGTGATAAAATAGAAAACATTTCCTTACGACAAATTTATAATTAAATGGTGCATGTTGTAAATGAGTGAATCGAGCAAATACTGATCCCCGTGGCAAAAAGTCTAAGCCTCTAGACAAGTCAACGTCGCTTTGTTGCCAAAATGTCGCAAACTCATTGCGTGGTATTCCTGTAGCCGAAACTTCTACACTTAATACTTTGACACTATCGAATCCCAACTGAAAAAACAAACATTTCAATTAATTAAAAAAGTATTTAGAAAATATTCAGAATAATTACCATTTGAACGTTGTAACCAGGTATTGTAGCCTTATATTCATGGAATATATCATCAATATACGCATGCCAACGATAAAATACAGGATCACGCATAGCAGTTGATGAGTCACCCATTACGCCATAATTTTCCTAAGAAAGTGTAGTATATGATTACAATATTATATTATAATCACTGAAGAAAACATATTTCAATTCAGTAGAATTTTTAATAACCAAATTAATATTTATAAAAGTGCAAGTTTCAAAAAAATATTTAAAATTGTAGAACTTTATTATCATAAACAATTCAAATCGACCATTTACTTTAATAACTATTTATCATGTATTATATTTTTAACAAGTAATGGATTTTCAATTTATTTTAATGATAACAATTACAAAATTGTGAAACTATAAAATATCATTACCAAAAATCTGTGGTCGGGATCATGTATAAATGATATCGCATTGTGACCATTATTATGAAGAGATCCGTACAGGTTAGGATTTCGGCTTAATATACTAGCTTCGATAAGATTTCCTAATATATCAATTCCCTCAGCTTCAGTTAATCTAACTTGTGTACCTGCAGACTATTTAAAAAATAAAAATATATTAATAATGTTATTATTATTATTATTATAATAAAGAATTAATTGTAGCTGTTATTAGTTTAATTTTGATAAAACTATAGTTATGCGTAAAGTACCTATATACCCATTTATTAAAAAAATTTTCAAAGTATATCTTATAATTACGTCAGTAATAAATCCAGAATGTATAGCATTAAATATACGATCTCTCCAACGTTCCAGATCTTCGATGTCAAATTGTATTCGTTCTGTTTCTCGGTTTATGTTCTGTTGAATACAAAAATAAATATTAAGATAATAATAAAATAATGCATACACTTGCACATTGATAACGTTTAAGGTACACAAAATTAAAAATATTACACTTAATCTCGTGTTTGCCGGTCTTGGTGGCCATACACGATTGGCTACAATATTATCTAATTTTGGGAAATACGCCTCTTCAATAGGATCACGCCAATTCGTAAGTCGAACTACTCTGTTCATATCGTTGCTCAAACGTTCCATGTTGTACCTCAAATAGAACATAATATGCAAAAATTAGCATTCCATAAAATTGTAAAGTACAAAACTCACAAGACATAAGACTATAGAACGAATTAAACGAAAATGCTCATGTTTTAGTCTATTCACCTGGCTATAATCTGTTGATGCATGTAAAAAAATAGTTCTCCACGTCTATCCTTGTTGACAATATTCATGGGTCCGTCGAATGGGTATACCAAATGCCAATGCCAATGATGTAGGTTAATACCGATATCTTCACGGAAATAACTAACTCTGTGCTCGGGGTCCAAATTGTTAGACGTATAATCACTGGGTATTTCGATTGGAGTCTATAATCACATTGTATATTCATAATATCAACATGATCACAAAAAGTCACGAGAATTATATTATACAAATATTTACTCTGGAACCCGGTTGGACCACGGCCGATTCTTCTCGAGCACGGCTGAATACCGACGCGTCCATGTATAAACTCGGAAACATCTCGGCGTGCGAGGGCAATCTCAAACCACGAGTGTCCGGCCTATGCGTGATGGCGACGGATAGCGCATAAATAAACATGTATGGGTTGATTCGATCGCGGCAATACACGGCTAACGACATGAGCTCATCGGCGTTCTTCGCAGCTACAAACGCATAATAATATATCGACTTGCATAATATGAACCGAAACTGGTTTGAACATTTTTGTATACAAATTATAAACAGTATCCAAAAACGATCAAGTTTTTGTAATTCCAAAATAAAATAATAATAATAATAATGTACCAACCCATAAAAACTTCTATAAGCCTTGATGCCATTTTGCTGTGGTATGGGTTGAACAGTGAAAAGGACGCATCTCTAGTAAGTTGCAGCGGGAATGACAGGTCGGGAATACTGGGCAACTTGGTGACCGGGATAACAGTGTTGTTATTACTGGGAAAACGAGTTTGAATATCGGTTGCCAGTGGCTTATAGCGATCAGTCTGTATGTTTAAAATATCATTAGCCAATTTAAACATTCTTTTTATATAAGTATCTAGTTTTTGCATAAATTATATTTAATACGATGTATGCGTTAAGACTATGATCGTTTTAAATAAAAATTCCATTAATAATTAATAAAAAAATTCAACTCACTAAATAGTCAGGTGGTACATCAAAAGAAACCAACTTTGTTGGATCATCACCTTTCTCGATGAACAGTGGTTCAGTAGGACGATCAAACAAATACAGAAGATTATTCGCATTTTTGGCCGCCATGATTTTTGAACGTCTAAGTATACATAAATTGGATAATTTTTTTATACATGTTAAATAATATAGAATTTTAATAATAGTATATAAGTTATATAAAAATATTTTAATCATTTTAATAAAAAATACAATGTATTAATTATTTAAAACTAATCAACTTGAAGGCTACAAGCATCCAAAATAAAATATATTATTTCATGACACTTTACATTAAATCACTTTAGATTTAATTATTATAATATAATAATAATACATTTTAATACATTTTTTTTTACTTGTGTAAAATTTTTTTAGTATTAAATATATATTTTTACCAACAACATAATTTCACTTATCGTACATTTTGTTAAACGACGCAAATTTAAATTAAACCCAATAATAAAAAATAAAATTAAAGTTAATTAAGTAAAATAAAATATTTATAATCATTAATTATATTCTGAGACTTGAAATATAATAAATGTTAGAAAATAATTATTATTAATCTAACATTTTTTTATTATTATGGTATATTATTTCGGGTTCTTCCTTGTCCAATTTTATATTTAATTGTCGATAGAATACTATTAAATATATAATCTGTATATATATATATATAATTACAACTGTTGATAAAATAAAAACCTATGAATACCTATAATTTTTATATTCTGGTCAAAATAAAATCTTTTGATAATTATTATTAAAATTAACATTTGGATTATTTTGCCATTACTGTACAAGTTGACATAATAAATTCTGATTGAATTCATGATTTTATGAATCCTATTAAGATTATGTAACACGCTGATTTTTAATGGGTTTTTTTACAGGCAATATAACTAAAATTTTAAGAAAAATGAAAATCCAACTTTTCAAAATATTTAAATATATTTTTTAAGTAGTTTAAAAATATTCTCGTGTCAATACCATTTTTAATTGTTGTGAAATTACGATATTTGTTAAAAACCATGTTTACCATTTTTTTGAACTTGAGAATGTTGTATTAAAAAGAAATAAAATATAAATTATAAGGAACAAAATTATCTAACGACTGATAAAACTGATTTGTTGTATAATGATTTTTAGAGTTTTATGAGCTGTTCAAAAAATCAAAAGATCTATATTTTAACAGCTCATATAACATATAAAAATGCGTAGGTATATCAATAATTGGCTATATCTGCAGTTACTAAATAATGTTCTGAGCTAGAATTTATTTTGTATTTCGTATTTCTAACATGTTTGTAAGTTAATAAAAATTAAAATTCTAATGCAAGTTTTTCATTGAAAATTTTTCGGTGTGGCATCCTCTTAATGCAAAATTATACATATCTATAATTATTTGCATTTTTTTAATATAATTTAACAATTTATTATGTTAATAATAAAAGGATTGTGTATGAAAGTTTGAATATAGTTTAAACTTTAGTCGAATTATCCGTAAAACACTATTTTAATATTATTCAAAGAGTTCATATCCATTTACCCAAATTTTAAAATTAAATAATTATTGTAATAGAATATATATTAATATGGGCTTATAAAAAATATCTTTGGAAATGTAAAAGTGTGTATTATTTATTTATAGTACATAATTATTTGTTTCAATAATAATTAACATATACTTACAATTAATTCCGTAAAACTTCGATGACAAATTAGCTAATGAACCAAAATTAGTAAAACTCTAATAATTCCGTACATTATTTTGTCTTTATATATGAAATGGAAATTTTATCATGTAGGATTTAAAACAATTTTGTGGTGAACACTTCCCATGATCCCGTGATATTAGACTATACGTGTACGACAGTCCTAACCACATTGTTTCCGTGTCGATTAGATATTGGTTCCATATATAGTTCCAGAAAAGACGGAGTGATAGATTTAATATATACTATATTTTTATCACTACAAAATTAAAATAATGTAAACTTAAAAACTACATTATTTGAATAATCTGTTCTACTGTAGTAGGAATGATTTATTATTTTCGTGTCTTTGAGTTTTAAAAATAATGCGTTTACTCGATGAATAGTTATTTCTGATTAACATTTGACTATGTAAACCAAATAAATGTATAAATTAATTATTAAAAATTAGTTAAAATCATTATTTTTATAAATTTTAATAATAATGAACTCATAAAGAGACTTCGAAATTCATATATAATTAAAGAATAATATAATCTCTCGTCAAATACTCTACAGATAATATACCTACTATTATTATCCAATTTATAATTTTTCGTTATTTTCTATACTTTTTCTAAAGTGAGACCTTAAAAATTAGTAAGTAAAAATAAGTAAAAACACATTGACTACTTTAAAATACTAACTACAATAAATTTGCTATCAGAAAAATTTTTACTCGAAAAATCCTACTCAACTGATTCTGTCCAAAAATATGTAGGTATACAATAATATACATGTTAAAAAAAATCAAATCAAATATATTTCAACATTTTACAAAAAAAATAAAAAAATTGTTAAATGTAATTTAGTTGTAAATAAGTTTTAATATTTTTTCCTACGGCAGCTAGTTCTATTTAAAATGTTTGGTATGAAATTCAAGTTTCTGACGTTATAATTTTCCATTTTATAAACTGTCAGTAGTTTTCCTTTATCTAAAAAAAAAAAAACAAATTAAAGAAAAGAAAACTACTGAGAATATCAAAAATTACTTTTTTATAATACCAATTTCAAATTTATTTGTCTTTAATTAAATTAAATTATCTTTAAGCTCTTTATCCAAAAACTTCTTCAAACAGCCAAAAAAGTGTACCCATATATTTATATATAAATTTAAAAATTCGTCCAGATACAGATGGTAAAAGTCGTCCTCGGACAGCATAATATATTATTCTTATTTTAAATTTAAAGACAAATACAAACTTATTGTGTTCGATAACATTGTAATCAAAGTTTGATATAAATATTCCTTAAAAATTTAAAAATCGGCAACCATAACCACTTAATTTTTTATTTTCCTATTTATAAACATTTTCCTGTATAAAGGCTAATTTTCCTTTAGGTTTGAGTAAACTACAATAAAAATCGAAAATAATAATAATAATTAACCAAATATATTAAAACTAGAACACATTTTCTGTCATAAAAGCTCTTTGCTCCAAAACTCCGGCTCGACTTATTTTTATTAAATATATACAAATATAAAAAAAAAACACATCATTGTATAGATCCAATACATTCTTCGCTTCTCTCAGAATCTAAAATACATCATTAACCGTGGTAAATTCCTTTGTTATTTTATAATTTATAACGATTTTTCATTCAAGATCGATAATTCCCATTTACGCTTAAAGATTCTACCAGGAAAATCGTAAAATTAAATATTTAAAATGTATATCTAGTAGGTATATACTAACTAAAATAAATTTCTCAACAAAAAAACCTTTGTACCCCAAAACCCTAACACGACTTTTTCTATCCAAAAAAGTTTAGAAATACATAAAGAAATAATGAAAATGAATAGTAAAAGAATCCACCCCTCTCCCTCACCAGAATTTTATGAACATTATAAAAAGTAGGTATATATATAATTTAATCCGCAAACACCTTTTTAATTATGTCTGTATGTATATTGATAAACGGACCCCCCCCCCCACAAAAAAATGTAAAAAGACAACCACTAAGTGTAGGTATTATGAAGTTATACAATTTTGGCGATATTATTATTATTATTATTAATAAATGGATTAAAACAGATACTATGTGTAATGACGTGTATATTATGTATACAATACGTATATTTATCATATGAAAACAATTCGAACGTTTAAATAAATTAAAAATTACATTCGACCTTGTTATGCCTATCCACTAATAGTTTAAACTTGTCCGATTTTACATCTGCATAGTAATGAATCTTTTAAATCTTCATAATAGTACAACTGTAATCAAATTCAATGTTTATCACTTTTGTATTGTATGTTTTAGAAGATGAAAGTGAAGTACAAACGAGATCAAAAATTCAAATAAAAATACACGAAACCTTACCAAATGGGCAATATAACGAAATTAATCCCGAATCTCCGTATTCTATACTATCAATACAAAACAATACTACACGTTCATCACAGGTTAGTATTATATTATACACTATTGTTTTACAGAATATACCATTTGGACAGACTATTTTAAAGCATACAGAACGCTATTATAGCTGGTAGGTACCTATATATAAAGGAATGAATTTAAAAACTATATATTAACCAAACTCATTTTTGTATCAAATAGCTTTCAACTAATATTTTTAACTTGAAGATTTAATTATCTACAGCTATAGTATAACTTGATTAATTTCTTATAAAATTTTCAAATAATAATGCCAGGAAAAATTACTGGGTAAAATTATAAAACCAAAACTTTTGTTCAGAGAAAATAATTAGCTATATTCAAATACAACTAATACAAGTATTTTATGGTATTCTAAATACCTACATTTTGAAAGTGTTATTTACTAAATTTAAATATAACAAAAATATTTTAATAAATTATATAATAAATTTCACTAAAAATTTGAATATATCAAGTATATATACTTAGTATACCTCCTGAACGAAATATTAATAGTTAGGAAATATGGATATTGTAAATGAAAAATATAAATTAACTTGAAATACTGTAACTGAAAGTTAATATAAAGTATAATTATTTCAATAGAGAATAATGTATTTGTATGTAGATTTATTAAAACTTTAATCTTAAAAAATACTTATATTTGTATTCAAATACTTCTTTGGTGTTTTTAAAATACTTATTTTTTAAATATTTAGAAAATATTTTAAATACTTTCTATGAAATTGAAAGTTATAGTATTTAAATACGTTTTTACATTTACTTTTACAAAAACTACAAAAAAGTAAAATATACACTAATACACTATTACATACACATTAAAAGCTTATAATTTATTAAATAAGTCCCATAATGGATACTATCCATCATAAAACGTATTATGTAGAGTAATACAGTGACGAGTTTGAACAATTTTTTTTTTAATAATTATATAACTAAACTATTTTTCTAAAAATGTCTTCCAAATTTTACAATATTCTCGATAAATAATTCTAACGCAAGTTATAAATTCAATAAACTCAATAGGAATATATCAATTTTCATTGTTTTATACTAAAAATAATTTTACATTGTTTTTTATAATAAACACTAACAATTTGTTAATCAAAAATTATGAACTATTATTCTACAAATGTTCCTAATAAAAAAAATATGTGACTAAAATAACTGACTCATAGATATTTTATATATTTTATATTTATATAGGTACATATAACACTTACTAACCTAAACAAAGGGTTTTTAAACGACGGACATTATTAACTATTTGAAAAGTTAATCCTTTTTTTTACATTTTTAACTCAACTAGTTAATTATTTTTCTTTTAACAAATTTACTTAACTATAGTTTAAGTTATTTTATATTTATATTTAATTAATTAATTATACTAAATATCTGTTTACAATTAATTTTACTAAGAGTTAGTCACACATACGATTGTTATGAGTTCTGTATAAGCCATCTTAAAGGAAATTTAAAAATACCAAAATCTAACAGTTAACAAATATTTAATTATATTTGAAAAGTACTTAAATAATTCAATGTCAGTATCATTTTTTACTATTGAGTAATCACGATATTTGTTCACAAATCCGTTTTACAATAAATAAACATTCTCAAGCTGTACACAGTATAGATATCAAATTATCTGTATTTTATTAACGTCCTTTTTTTTTAATAACACAAACAGAACTTATATGATTATATCATTTGTAAAAAACTAGAAACCATTGTTTTTTAAAATAACAAAAACATTTTCATTATTTTGTACTATTTTTTAATAATGACTGAAGTATAACACGAATAGTTTTATGCAATATACCTATTGTGTAAAAATGTTGTTACTTAACTACAACTAAAACCCGAGAATTCTTGTAAAACGGGTTTTTCGATAAAATAATGCATTTGAGGTATCTTGTCATTATGAGTTATATACTTTATAGTCCAGTCAAATAAGATAAAAATCAGTACGGATGACAAATTAGGGGAAAGCTGAATTATTACATATACTATAATATTATTATAAATAACATGTAAAAAATTACCATCGATATCACTTAGGCGTTAAAGATTATTAGAGGTCAAAAGTTACAAAAATAGCCTTTTTGCAAATATTATGCTTTTTATTTGTCGTGCAACAAAAAATTAAGAATAAAAATCGTAGAGGAAAAAATTATCTATAAAACGGTGTATGTTTTGTACCTATACATACAACCGTTGTACACTTTTATACCAGTTTTAATATAATATCAACATATACAAAATGTACAATAGTACGAACGCATTAGTTTCCCTGGTATAGTGTAGAAGAAATAAAAAAAGGAAAGACTAAGTTATATATGTGAAAATGATTACGAAATAATAAAAAAATTAAATTCCACCCGGCCCTTTGTGGGTTGTAGGGAGTGGGTTAAACTCCCCAAATAGGATTTTTCCTAAAAATCTCAATAAACATAATACTTACAACAAAAAGTTTCAAATAAAAATTATTCATCGTTTAATTATTTATAAGTTTTGTAATTACATATTTTTGTCTAGATGTAAAGGTTAGGCCAGAAAGTCCCTCAAATTGTAAAAAAATACTACAGTTTAAAAAATCTCTAAAGGCACCTAAATTTAGGAAAAAAAAGTCTTTACATTTACGTCAAATATATGGGTATTCTGATGACGTACCTATCATAAAAACCACATAGAGAATATTCGCATCGCATAAAATGAATATTATATATTATTTATCGTATTATTAAATTTCTTTCAAAGGCCAACATATTATAAGTCGTACCATGATAACGATTTTTCGTACATAAACAATACATTTTTTTTTAAAGAATTTTCTACTCTACAATTTGTATTTAAAACTTTTTATCGCATGACCAATAAAAAGCTAGATATTTATGCAAAGGCACTTTTTTTTATATAGACATATTTCAAGTGGTACACTGCGAATACAGTTATTTGTACACGATACAAACGACCGTTTCGTAAAATTGTATATCTAGAATGTTGCACTATTACTCAGCTACATACTCAAAAATACTTTAAAAAGAGACTATTGACGTATTCCTAATACGTAACGGGTACATAAGAAAAAAAGGGTTAATTTTTTTGCAAAGTGAGGCCTTTCTTCTAACCTTTACATCTAGATAAAAATATGTAATTCTAAAATGTATAGATAATTAAACGATGATTTTTATTTAACATTTTTTTTTTGTAAATATAATATTTATTGAGATTTTTAGAAAAAAACCCGATTTGGAGGGAGTTGACCCCTCCCTAAAACTTACACAGGGGGACGTGGTGGCATTTTCTATTTTTATTATTAGTCCTTGATAAATTTCCCACAAATTACTTTTTCTTTTCTTAAATATTCTTTTATCCCTTCTACACTATACCAGGGAAATTAATGCGTTCGTATTATTGTAGGTATATATTGTATAGATTGATATATTAAAACCGGTATAACAATTTAAAATGGTATGCAAAATATAAACTATTTTATAGTTAATCCTTACTTATATAATTTTAATTCTTGAACTTTTTGTTTTACGATGAATAATAAGCGAGATATTTATGAAAAAGCCATTTTTTTTTTCTTAAATAAAAATCGCATTTTAAAAAAAAATGGACATTTGGAAAGTCGTATACCACAAGAACGGTCACTAATGCACAAAAAATACATATTACCTTATTTGTAGATAATTATTTCTTCTACCAATTGGATTTAAAACATTTTGTTGTACGATAAATAAAAAGCGAGATATTTTTTAAAATACTATTTTGTGACTTTTGACTTCTAAGTGATATCGATGGTAACTTATTACATATTATTTATAATAATATTATTAAGGTGTATGCAAAATTTAATTTTGCCCTTAATTTTTCAGTACTAAAAACCTAATTTGACTGGGCTATTATTTAATCGAAATATAAACTGTAATCGGAATTATTCATTTTTATATTAATTTAATATGACCGCTGAATGGATTACTATAATCCTAGGAAGAAAAAAAATATTAATTTAAGTCGAAATACATATTGATGGTGTTTTAAAACCATTTATAATAATAATACAGGTACCTACCATAAAATAGGTACCTATGGTATTTTTTGAAATTTTTTTTTTTTTAATAACTTTCTAAGATAATTGTTATTTTTATAAAAATTGTCTTTTGTAAATTTATTTAGGTCATATTATAATTTTTTAACTTTAAACTTGATGAGTTAAAATGAATATTTGTTAAATATTATCTTTTAACTTAAGGCTTTTCTATGAATTTCACATGGGTAACTTATTTGATTTAATTTTTTTCATTAACTTGCTTAAATTGATTATTATATTTATATTTACTGCTGTATAAGTAACAAAAATATATTTTGTCCTACATTTCATTATCAATTTAATATATTTGACATTTACAGTAATCAATTGGTACCTAAATACATACTCCATATTAGTTCAACACAAATACAATTCTAAATGTGGAAACATCATTTTATTTTCTACTTCTAATCATGATTTACATAATATTATAAACACAATTACAGTACACAGCAAGTTATACGATAACCTATTACTAAAATTATAATGAAAATATAGATTAAAGGTTTCTTTATTAACAAATCAAATTAATGAACATTTTACATAATAATAATAATAATAATAATAACATAGGTAATAAAATCACCTCTATAAAATTAACTCGGAAAGAAATTATATAATAATAATTGTAATTAAGATATGTATATGTTTTATAAATTATAATAGGTATCCTATTTATTCTCTACTATGTTTTAACACTTATATTTTTTATTCATCTTTTACTTATTTAGGAATATATTTATTATTCAAATTTATTTTACTAAAATATACTCGTAACTTTATACTATTCTAAAGCAAAATATTTATATATAAGATAAAATATAGGTAATTATAGTATACCTATTGAATTAACAATCAAAAAATTATCATTTATAAGTATTATAAGTCTAAATAAGAAGTACGCAAGGAAACAGTGTATTAAAAATATATATGTACATTAATAGAAATTTAAAAATTATTATTAAATATTAAGGCGGCTCTCTGCGGGCGTGTTTTAAGGGGTTATTGTATAGGCAATTTTTGAACAATGTGAAAATGCCGTGTATGTGTGTGCGTGTGTAAATTAATATTAGTGTGTGTAGGCCCCGCATAAATAGCGATAACAAAAATAATTACCGTGGTCGACAGCGACGGGCCGGCTAAACATAATATTACGCACGCGCATGCACAAGTCATTTATTTATTAGATCAAAATATTCAATACAAATT